>MJUT01008097.1:331059-354225 GCA_002080005.1 Gigantidas platifrons
ATTTTATTTATTTTTGCCATCTTCACAGGAATTATCGTTTAAATGTTAGGAGAATTTGGTGATAACTCCTGCTGACTGTTGATAAGTCCTGCTCAGCTCACGCGGACTTTGATACGAGTTTTGTTTATGGAGCCAGCAGGTAGATATAGCCGGAGGGAAGGATGATAATGTGAAATATTTACCTCTATTTCATCATTTTAAAGCTATTTACCAATTTCCAAAACATATAATTTTTTTGGTCAAAATCGTAGCTAATGCCCCTTAAACTGTGAATGTGACATCTAAGATGCATTTTTCAATTTTGTTTTATTATTTTTTTGTGTGTGTTAAATTGTAAAACAAATTAAAACTTTTTGTCGGTCAATTTCTTTATAGGAATCTGTTTTGAATATGAAAAGGAAATTAAGTTTTATCAAATTAAAACATCTGAATATCTGAATTTCTTTATCTGATAAAAAGTTTCACGAGGAGCCATAAAATAACAACTGAAGCGTGTTTATCTAATCCAATTATGAATACTGATTAATCGTAACTAATGTAAACAACCGATTGTTGTACTTTCTTAATGGCGGACGATAGAAACGCCACCTAGTATCCACGAACGATAACTAGGTAATCACCGATTTCTGAAAACGTCTATAGGCACACCTCCAAGCTGGAGTAAATAATCCGCCAGTAGTTGAATAATCGAATATGTACACTATTATATATAATCCGTCACCATTTAAATAAAATCGTGTCTATTTACAATCCTCCTTCACCCCGACCATTTAAAATAGTGTGTTTATGAGAAAGTTTAAAATCTAAAAATCTTAAATTAGACCTGCAGCCCACACACAATAATCTCCAAATCTATAAATTGCTCTTTCTATGCCTTTTATTGTCATCATCTAAAAGTTTATATCTTTCTAGATGTAGTTTGTATATCAATGTTCTACATGCTGGTTCAATATTCTTATTAATGAAGCGTTGCCCTACACTATTCTGGGTTGAATTATGGTAATTTAGGAGATTATATGGGTTAGCTATAATACATGCTAAATCTAATTCTATGTTAGTTTCTGACATTTGTAGTAATTTTCTACATTGTTGTACTATGGCATGCAGGTGATGTTCTCTCACTTTTGATAAAGATTCACATTCTATCAAAAAGTGTAATACGGTCTCTTCAGCTTCACTACATAACTTACATACAAAAATGTATAGGAGAAACTTCATATTTATTGAATTTACATCTATTGATGAGAAAATCCGACTTGATATAATCTAAGAATTAGATTTGCTTGAACTACAACATCAAAAGCAGATTTACTGTCAATAAGAGCCAAATATGTTGGTAATTTCATGTCTTTACTCTCTCGTTCGAATTCTTCTATAAATAATTCGCATAACAGTGGAGATGTATTTTCTGTAAAACTTCGTTGTAGTGGATTTTGGATCTTCAAAATTTTTGAGTTTTCTCGTAATTTGACAATTTTCTCAATGATTTTTGAATAAATTGGCGTCACTGTTATTCCTCTGTAATTTTTGACATCTTTTATATCACCTTTCTTCTTGAATACCAGAAAGAGAGTTCCAATTTTGAGTTCATCTGGGATGTTAGTGGATTCAAAGGTCTTGTTAAGTATTTTAACTAAATGTTCTAAAAAGAAGTTTTCCTCCATATATGATGTTTTCGGCTGCGATACCATAATAATCTGACGCCTTATTTTTGTTGAGTGAATAAACTGCCTTTTCCACTAATGTGATTGACAGCGCTTCGACCTGATATTTTACCACTATTTAGCATCGATGAGTTGAAACAATTGCATAGAACAATTCTGGAAGATCTCATCGATAAAACATATTGTATGGCAGTATTACCAACTGGTCTTGGAAAGTCACTGCCGTTTTGGTAAATCGACAACTAACAAAAAAAACGAATGACAACGATCGTATGCAGCATGCAGTCCACTTCATGACTTATAGCCTTGATGCAAGATCAAGTGGAGGGAATGTCGAAAATATCAGATATGAAAACAGCTTATGCAGGTCATTAATACATTATTAATACATTATCATACCTTATTACCCATTCACGATTTGAAAATCTAGGGGCTTGTAATTTTTATTTTTTTTTGCAAGATGATGGTTTCAATTTAGCCTTTTACTTTTGCTAGTTTTAGTTTATGGCACTTAATTCCTAATAAGAAACAAAAATGAAGTATGTTGAACATAATTGTAGAAGACCATACATTATATACTATAGTACTTTTCATGCCCATTTAAGTCCATAGAAAGATATTTACTCTATTTATTGTACTTGTGTATTTCAAACAGAAAAAAATACCAAGTTTTCCTATCCAAACAATATTAAATCTTGTACACTGTCTGCAATTCACTTTGTCTTCACATATGTCAAACGAGAACCACATTCCATTGGTGTTTTTTAACACCACTTTCAACAATATTTCAGTTTTATTGGTGGAGGACCTGGAGAAACCATGACATGCCGCAAGTCACTGACAAACTTTATCACATAATGTTGTACATCTCACTCTGATTGAGATTTCAACTCACAACATCAGTTGTGATAGGCACTGATTGCAGAGGTAGTTGTAAATACAATCACAGCCACAGCGTCCCCAGATCCACACTGAAAGTGTAGTGAATATAGCAATGTACTTTAGTTTGAAATGAAAATGTGGATATATGTGCCACAGCATAAAGATACAATGTACACATGCCAACCCTTGACAGCAACAATTTTTGTCCATGTTACATTGTGTATATAAAATTAAATAAGAAATGTTCTGTCATTTACACTTATACAATTTTTGCCAACTGCAAATATTTGCACAAACTACATCAAGCAAGGATTTTTATACAACTGCAAATAAATTGCATCCAAAAGGTTACTTTTGCTTTATTTCTAGTTTTCTACATGCATTCGCCGTTGTATTTTTTAGGGATGAAGATGTGGATGGCACACACAAGACAGCATTCAGAAAGTGGTTTTCATATTTTGGTGAACTGTGGTCAATTTGTCCATCTGCCACTCTTCTTGTATTGTCTTAGAAGTCTTGAAGATACTGAATTTGAAATCATCAGACAAGAATTTAAAAAAGTTTCTAATGAAGTAGAAATTGCAACGAATGTCATGGTTGATATATGATCTAAAGGAGAACTTTCCGAGGACTCTGTAATTCTATAAGATACATCAAAGATTTATACATACATAACTTTCAGAATATTCAGACGTCACGAATATGTTTCATTCAGAAAGTACAGTCAAATGCAAGGCTCTGATTGAAAGACATATACAGTAAGATGGGGATTGTTATTACCACAAATGCACAAGGCATGAGCATTGTCAGTTGTTATAGTATTGTTTTATATGGTTCCTACCTCACACAATGTTCTTAACCTTGTACAAGAAATTAGTAGAGCAGGGAGAGATGGTTGCCATAGTCCTATACAACTCATTTAATCTACGAACAGATGAGCTTGATGTAAAAGCTGTTGTGACTTCTACCAGCTGCCGTAGGCTTGCAATGTTAAATGTATTCTTGGGAGAATCGTACCTTCAACAAGTACCAAAAATGAAACAAGACCCACAAAGTTTGTAACATATGTGCAAGCAAATGTAGTTGTGATAATTCTTACTGCTAGAAAATCTCTTCAGTTCAAGCAAATTAGAAACCATTTCAAATGGCAGATATAGAAGAAAGTGATTCTGATGTAACCAAGCCTGTCAGACTACTAGGATGAAATCAAAAATGATGGACTAAATGCTTTGTAAAATAAAAACAAATATGTCATTTTAATTATATTCTTTTATTTTATTTTATTTTTTTAATTGTGATTGATTGTTTGGTATATAATGCCAACTTTAGCACTATTACAGCTAACAAATGTTGACAGTATGTCGTGGTGTTCTTTTACATTGTAATTTGACTTTATGAAGATAGTAAAAGAATGTTTGTTTGATATGTATTTGACGAGTTTGAAGATACCAAAGGAGTAAGCAGAATCCGTATATCGAAGAAGAACAGACAACACAATGACCAAAATAAAAAGTACAAACAACGATCTACAAAACATACACATAAAACTAAAGATTGAGTGAACACGAATCCCACTAAAAACTGGGGGTGAACTCAGATGCTCCGGAAGGGTAGGCAGTTCCTACTCCACTAGTGGCACCCGTCATGTTAATCTAGTTACAAATCCTGTGATAAGTCGTGAATGAGGAAAGGACCAGGAAGTATTCACGACAAGTGAAGCATATCCGTGGTGATTTGTGACACAGATATTCTATAACAGTCAACCAAGTCATGGTGGCAACCGTAAAATTTTTGAAGTGATGACTTCAACTTTACCCAGAGGACCCCTTGGTTCAGTAGCTTCTTTGTTAGCAGCAACTCTCTATCAAGAATATCCTGATAGGAACAACAAACTCTGGAATATCGTATCAGAGCGAGCAAATTTCATGTTTTTTTTCAAAACAACTTTTTAGTAAGCGATGATGGTGAGGGAAAGGTGTTTATTATTTTTTTCTATGAAATTTCTCATTTTCCAGAACCTAGAGAACACTTTTATTTAAATCTAATTATTCAGTCCAATGAGTGGTAAAATTGCTAAAGGCAGTATTTAACAATTTTTTTTAACCTCAAACTTTTTTAGGAGGGGCCCGGGTCGCTCATTGAGTTAGGTCATTGGATCAAACAGCTCATACAAGCCTATCGCCAATATGGCGTGGGTTCGCAAATTACAAAAATGGGTGCAGATGCAAGTGATAAAGTTTACCAGTTGCTTGCCCAGGGTTGGTGGTTCTCTCCGGCTTCCTTCATCACTAAATCTATTCGCCATGATATAGCTGAAATATTGCTGAAAGTGGTGTTAAACACCAAAATTCATTCATTCATTCATTCATTCATTCATTCATTCATTCATTCATTCATTCATTCATTCAAACTTTAAGGAACAGGGGAGTCGGAAGATCTTAACTTGATTTTGTATGGCATAATCCATTATAAAGTTTGTCTTGTCTCCTATATTGACCCATTTTTACAGACTTATAAATGTGTAGTCAATGTCATTCAATTTGAAGTCGCATGACTAGGCTAAGCCCAAACTCAAATGTAGAACTTTTTAACAGTCGGTATTGCAGTAAATCTCTGCATTAAGGAGAAAGAGCAGACTGGTTGGCATGGAATCAGGATAATGTATATCTGAGTAGGGGCGACATATCTATCCACAGACTGTTGTTTCGGTGAGCTAGCACCATGATAATCCAGATAAGGGTGTCGCTCTAGTACAAAACGGACCTCATCTTGG
The DNA here is from genome assembly GCA_002080005.1 of Gigantidas platifrons. Taxonomy (NCBI): domain Eukaryota; kingdom Metazoa; phylum Mollusca; class Bivalvia; order Mytilida; family Modiolidae; genus Gigantidas; species Gigantidas platifrons. The sequence continues at coordinate 336,379 of MJUT01008097.1, forward strand.
CTTCATTTCACTGAAAATTAACTTGTTATGGCAATGATATAGCTGAAAAATTACTGAGTTGGCGCTAAACAACACTCACTCCACTTGTGTTGGGACAAATTAAATAAGGATTTTAACACTCGAAGAGGGAAACGCACTAACCACTATACCAACCAGGTGGTTGATTTCTGGTTGGAGAGCAGACGATCGTTACTTACACAAGAACAATAAAACCCAATACATGTATGTTGCTTTTTTATCATTTACAAGATAAAATAATTTGTAATAATCCTGGTCCACAGGCAAGATATCTGAAAAAAGTTACTTTTTTTTTTTTTTAAACATTTGATACAGCAGTGTCATGGTGGATATATCTTACAAGGATTGCTGCTTCTTCATGGTCTATTGTAACATTCATTCATTGATAAAGTTTAATAAAGTGAACATAAACGTCCCTGTCTAAATATTGCTGCCCAAACGTAGACCATTTTTAATTTGAATTTCAGATTGGAGTGTGTAGACACAGAATAAGCTGTATTGAAAAGCTTCTCGGTAAAGTTCGTTTTGATTAAATTTGACAATAGATTTGATGCCATAGTGTCCTTCATTCATGACACGGGGCAAATATCACTTTGCAGATGACTGGCGGCTGGACAAAATATCTATGCTGTCCACGATTTTTGGCAATAATCATTCACGATATTTCTTGCAGATATGGCAATATGAGACACTATCTGAATCAGTATCCATCACTGCATCAGTAACATACATTGATTTGTACTTGGAAAGTCCGTTGGGTGTTTTACATCATTTTGTTAACTTCGGGTGTTATTTTTGTTTGTATGAAGGAAAGGCCACATTGTTTCTTATATACTTCTTTTTTGGCGTATCAGAGGTCGCTAATTGCAGGTTTTTGTTATTTCATTTCTTCAAGCGACAAACAATGGCGCCGGCATTTTATTTTATTAACCATTCGGAGTCTATCGGATGCTTTCGAAAATGCATGTGCTTGTAAATTGCTATCCAGAGTTGTCGGTCCATTCTTCATGATTTGTAGAAGCATCGTTGATTGGTCAGTTTTAATGCATTCATGTTGACCCCTGACGCGACCCTTAACGGGATGTTGGTAGATCTACCACGCAGCGACAAAAAAAGGGGGGAGCAAGTGCGTAGAGCTAATTTTAATTAGATTGTATTTAACATAAAATATGGCCTTGATGATATAATGTATTCTGTCTTGTCTCTAGTCTCAGTAGATCCATTCTGAAAGCCTTATTTCGAAAATATTTCTGATAAAAAAAGTTTGAAGATATGGGTAATCTGAAGTCGTAAATCGAAGAAAGACAGACAATGACTAAGGACAAAAAACAAATAATAATAGACAAACAACTACACAGAAACCTTTAGACTGAGCAACGCGAACTCTACGAAAAACCGGGGGCGAAATAAAATAAATAAAATACTCCGAAAGGTAGGAAGTTCCTGTTCTACAAGTGACATTCGTCGTGTTTCTCATTTTATCAATTGTGTGAAAAATTACGAAAGAGGAAAACAAATTGTTGGATGAACAGGTTATTGATCTGTGCTAACACCATGTTCAACCCACCACCAGGACGCATCATATGGTGTTACAAGAGATGGCAACCTTTATTCAGTGAAATGCAATGTACGATCCAAAACATACTATTTCTGCAAAGTTTGCCTGAAAATCTGAATGATGACTCGTATATAGACACTAGATATCCCAGTTTAATCGTCATCGAAAATCTGATGAGAGATGCTACGAACAGTAAAGACGTGTGTGAGCTCTTCGTAGAGAGTAGTCATCACAGGAATATCAGTGTTGCATGTATATTGCAAACCGGCTTCTCCAAGGGAAAAGAAAACAGAACTATGAGTATCAATACACAATATATAGTCTTATTTAAGAATCCAAGAGATCACATTGGACTAGCCATACTTGCCAGACAGATGTATCCCAGTCATCTAAAAAAGTTCATGATTAAATACACAGAGGCCACAAAAAACCTTATGGATATCTGTTTATAGACCTAAAACAAAACACCCCAGAAGAAGATAGATTAAAGACAGATATATTCGACAGCGTGCCAGATAATAAAAGTTGTTCACCAAATATGATGGGTGGCAGGGTGGAGGAGTATATAATCAGAGATACCCGAGAAATCAGTCAGTTTGAAGATAAACACCACAGTGAACAGACGTATTTGAGAGACTTTGAGAAAGATCATAGAAATGTTGAAGAGAAAATGTCCTCTTGTGATGAATGTGGATTGATCTTTGAAAACATATCCGATTTGGCTGGACATATGAATAGATGATGTCCAGAAAATAACGATCTGAGGCGAAAAAGAGAAGACGATGAGGATGCTTATAAAGAATCTAAGAAGTCACGCTATTATTGATGAGGGGGGAGATATAGCTTTCACGAAATTAGCCGAACTCGCTAGAGAGGCAAACGAAGACAAATGGGAATCAAAGGTTGATAAATATGTGAACGATGGTCTAACTGAAGAAGAAGCCAGACTAAAAGCCAATCGAAAACTAATTGGTGTCCAGCTATGGTACTTTAATCCAATACATACTTCAATTAAAGAATGGGAAATTACATTCTAAAGTCATGAAGGTGGTCGATAACTTGCTAGAAGATGGCATGGACTACAAGAAAGCTGTAAAAGTATAAACATATGTTGGAAAATTACCTTGATGAAGTAATCAATAATGAAAATTCTGATGAAAAGGATGCTAGTAATGATGATGATGAGGAGGAGGAAGACTGACATATATAATAGAACATTATTCTCTGTATATTTCATTTTATTTGAAATATCCACACAGTTCAGATGGCTTCTTGGGAACAATATTTAAAGAAAATATATTACGATTCGTCAAATCCATCAAGTTTTGCCGGCCCAGTTAAATTATACATGCAGATTCGTCAGAAAAGATGGAAAATTCGTTCTAAGTAAATATAAGATAAAGAAATTGTTACAACGACAGGAACCATAGTCTGCAAAGACCTATGAAAAGACCATTCAAAAGAAACAGAGTAGTTGTGATGCCATTGACGACCAATGGAATGTAGATTTAATGGATATGACAAAATTTTCAAAATATAATCGTGAATATAACTTTAAATTGGTGGCAATCGACATATTCTCCAAATATGTATGGCTGCGACCACTGAAGGACAAGAGAGGTGAATCCGTAATGAAAGCTTTGAACAACATATTTGCTGAAGAGAGATCGCCTAGCAGAATAAGAACCGATAAAGGCCAAGAATTTAGATCACGATTAGTAGAGTCTCTTTTGAAACAGAGACGGATCGAACATTTGTTTGCACAAAATACAGAAATTAAAGCCAACTATGTCGAAATAGTGATTAATACCATTAAGTCAAAGATGTACAGATATTTCACACACGCTCGGTCATATAAGTACACAGGAGAATTACAGAAATTTGCTGGAAGTTATAATAAAACATACCACAGAACAATATGTATGCCTCCGAACAAGGTAACTAAAGGCAAAGAAACGAACCTGTGGTGTAAAATGTATTGGCCTAAAAAGGTTTCAACTGAAAGTAAAAGCAAGACAATACGGAAACCTGTTCGTTTTAAAGTAGGAGATAATGTCAGAATCACATATATACGGAATATATTTACAAGAGAATACGACGAAAAATGGACTAGTGAAATATTTAAGGTTACCCAAAGAATAATGCGTGGTGGACTCCCAATATATAGATTGAAGGATTTTCATAACGAAGAAATTAAAGGAACGTTCTATCAGTCGGAATTGCAGAAAGTAGATGTACGGGACGATGACATATGGAAAATTAGAGAAATTTCTGAAGACGAAAAGGAAATTAAGGAAACAATCAACAATATTTCATTAAATGGCTACACTGTCCAAATAAATTCAATTCGTAGATCTCTGCCCGCAATGTAAATAATCTTTGATCTTATTATCAATGAGTGTAAACTATCCCAGAAAGACTAACTTCAAGTCTCGGCAATTCACGTCCCTGCACGAGAGATAGCATACTGTTGGCCCATTCGTGAGGTTAACGATATTGCCAAGTGGTAGACGGCTCTCGTTTTTTGGAGATATCTAGATGTATAAAAGGTTAAAGTGCCATTCCAGCCTAAAATTTATTTTTCGGAAAATACACTTCTCAGAAAATATATATTACATTAAATCTAATATCGAAAACCCGATGAAAAAATTCCAACGCATTACGGAGATATAATGATTTGAAAATCACATTTGCACCTGTCCTCGAAGATTTCCGATAATAGATTCCATCACTTCCGGTTTTTAGTAAAAACAATGCGTGTCGTCACTTGTTGAACTCTTTGTAAATAATCAATATGGCAGATACGCATGAATCAATACAATCCGAATCAGAATCCAATGCAAGTGAACTGTCCCTTTCGTGTGGTTCATCGCCTTTTGAGGATGGAGACAACGTATCTGATACAGATTCTGTAAATGCCGAAACAGAAGATGCAGGTCAAGTCATTGAACTCCAAATCAACCCATATAAGTACAGCCTTACCGCACTGATTCCGACGATTCTGACCAAGACGGAGAGACAGAATATACACCATTAAATAGACAGAATGATACTTTTTGGTAATTTCTTTGTATATAAGAATGATACTTCTTGGTAATTTCTTTGTACATACTTTGAAATTAATAAATAATTTTATGTTTTTTGTTTATAAGACGGGGAGTAGGGACCTGCCCACTGAGAAAAAGGGGGGGGGGTGGTATGCCAAATAAACAAGTAGAAAGCTGTTTTCTAAATCACAATGGAGAACATTCATCAAAATTTACTCAACAGGTGTCTCTCGAGTACTACGGTGGTTAGCTGAGCGTTTTATTTTCGCACAGACGTTTCCCAGCAAACACGTAACATAAGCGTAACGTTAAAGTAACGTTATAGTTAGGTAACGTACAAAAATAACATTATGTTATATTGACGTAAAAAATAAACGTTACCTAGTGACCTATTTACAATGTTAGTTTTTATTGTTTTTTAAACGTTTTTGCAACGTACAATTATTAACGTTTAATCTTAAACGTTGTCCTGACGATTAACTAACGTTTAGTGTTTTACGTTATGTATTAAACCAAAATATAGCGTAAAATAATAACGTTTGTACAACGTATAACTTATGTTGCATGTTATACGTTTTTTTGTAACATTTATATAACGTTTGAATAACGTATATGTTTACGTCTACTTATAAACCTTGCAATAACGTTAAAGTATAACATAGAGAATAATACATGGCAAACTCCGTATCATATGCCGTATCATCCCGAGATACTGATATCATCCAGAGGGCCTTTAGGCCCGAGGGATGATATTGGTCGAGGGTGATACGGCATATGATACGGATTTTGCCATGTTTATACACTTTATCATATATTTAAACAGGAGAGTATACAGGGTAGGGGTACGATAAAGGGTAGGGGTATCATAAAGGGTAGGCATCTGGCACTTTATCAAATATTCAAAACTACTGTATTTACCACTAAATATATGATAAATTATTATAACGTTTTGTTAACGTTTAAAATAAACGTTGCATTGAAACAGATTAAGAACGTTATTATATTTCGTTCTCTTGACGTTTTACAACGTTAAAATAAAATATTATACTTTATGCAAATTTCTAGACTATTGATACAATGCCATTGGTCGATTAGAAAATGGTATTTTTCACTAATTTTACGAAGCTCCACCTTCGTATCAATACCACATCCTGTAGTCCGAGATTCCTCTGCCGTTCGACGACTTTTTACATCTGGCTGTTGTCGAAAACAGCAAGATGTAAAAAGTCGTCGAACGGCAGAGGAATCTCGGACTACGCATCCTGTAGATCCGCCTCCTTCTAGCAACGGGTGGTATTCTGTGTTGGCAACGGGTGTTATTGCACTACCACCCTCCGGACCGGAAACAGTCTATTCCGTCAAAGTTTTTAATTTATTTTTACAAATACAGTAAATAAACAAACAGACGACAGTAGGCTCTTGGGCATTCAGACCACATTAACATGGCTTTTGCCGATATAACCGAAGATACTATTCAGAATTTTTTGACAAACAAGGACAGTAAGGAAACGAAGAGACAAGTGGGTCGGGCAGTAAGGATATTTCGTAACTTTTTGTTAAATGAGAGTTTGACGACCGAGTTGAAAAGTTTGTCGGCCAAATCTGAGCTAAATTCTTCCTCGCTTGTATTCAAGAGGATTGGGCAAGTGTGCGTTGTAGTGGATAATATGCTGAGAAAATAAAGGATCTATTATCCACTACAACGCACAATCCTCTTGAATACAAGCGAGGAAGATATAGGTATTTGTATATGGTGGGATAACGGTGCGAGTATCACTGGGAAATATGAAATGCAAATTCACTGGGAAATAGTAATTGCAAATATGCTCGTTTTTTTGCAAATATAACTGGTAAAATGCTAATAATTAAACATTACCAGTTATATTGGCATTTACCAGTTAAATTAGACAATTCCTGTTTATATTTATCATTATCTTGTTATATTTACATTTGTCCTATTAAATTTGCACATTTTTTTATATTAGCTAAATCTTTTTATATTTGCGTTTTTCCTTTTAAATTCGTTTTGGTAATGTTATATTTGNAACGTGTATTTAATAATGAAATAATAATAAAAGTATTGTATGACTTCATTCTAAACTATTATCACATAGTTTATTGAAATAACGCCGAATTTGCATGTGTAATGAAAGCATAATTTGCGGTGTGTTACTTGCCCCAGGGCAATAACATGTAATCTGCCATCTTGTGAAGGGCAATAACATGTTATCTGCCCTGGCAAAATATGTGATAAATAGATTAATACATGGCCTTTTTCATATTGCCCTTGTTATCAGCCCTCGACTGATATCGTCCCTATAATTATCTCTCGCAGATTGTTAATACAAATGAAAAGTGAAAATTGCTTCCAAAGTGTTTTTGTCAAAATCATATCAATAAATTTTGTTTAAAAAAAGTTTTATTCATGCCTGGTGGGAAAGCAAGTTGGGAAAGCATAAAATGGATAAGTTGGAGAGAAAGTAAAAATTAACAAACTTGAGTGAAGATTAGTTTTGTTGTCAAAATCATATTAATAAATTTTGTTTAAGAAAACCTTTTTTAAACAAAATATTTAAAAACAAAATTGCTTCCATAGTGTTGTTGTTTAAAAAAAACTTGAGTGAAAATTAGAGTTGTTGTCAAAATCATATTAATAAATTTTGTTTAAAAAAAAAACTTTTATTCATGCCTGGTGGGAAAGTACAAAATGGATAAGTTGGAAAGAATTTTCTCAGACTGGGCAAGAAAAAGTTTGTGATAAAGTAAAAATTAACAACCTTGAGTGAAAATGTTAAATAACATACTATAAAAAACCCACCATATATCATTTCAGTTGCAAATTACAAAAATTCAGTTATTATATCTCTGATTTCACCTATTTCTGTTCACAGAATCTTGTGACTGATATATCCAAGTTTGGTTAAATATTGAATCCCATGTTTTCTTCAATCTTCTTTCCAAATTTGAAGAAAAATCCCATAACATTGCAGATCCATTTAATTTCAGTTATTTCTTTTGACACAGCAGCTTGCATTGTAAGGGACCTCAAAGGCATTTTTTTTTGTAAGATTAGATACATTTGGAATCATATCTCTTCTTTGCAAATTAAAAAAATCTGTTCAGACATTTGCAAAGTTACTTCGTTTTTTTTTCAGTGGTTATCATGATATCCCATAGGGCTTCCAATCACTCTTATTAAAATTAGAAAAAATTCTACAGCAGATATCATGAGCTGGTTGACAGCACCCAGATGACAAATGATCTGAGGCTGTTTTAGATCCTTTGCCCTTCATCGGATATCCTACCATACTTCATGATGGACACACATAGGTGCATTGCAATAGGGAGGAATTGCTTACTCTTCTGGACCACACGAGTGATTTTTTGTGTTATATCGGTTAGTTGTTGTTGGTTTGTTTCTGTGGTTTGATTTGTATTTTGTCCTCGGCTATTGTTTATTAATAACCCCTTCGGTTGTAAACGTTTATTTGTTCCTCATAACAAAAGTTCCAATGGTACTTTTCTATTAGGTTGTATCATGATAAACATTCCTTTAGGAACAAATATTACAATAAAAGTTCCAGTGGACATAATATTCCATAATATGGCTACTTTTGGATCTTATATTATGGTGGAACTTATATTCCGTCATATGAGTTTTCTTTTTCCTTTTGCCCGAGAGCGCATATTTGTCAGAAATAGTAATCAGAGTCCCTGTGGATGGATACACATGGGGTCATGCCACAATGTCTACAGGTAAATTTGAGCTAATTAGACATTTTTTTCCCAAAATGTCTACTCCCTGATTAAAAGTTATTCCCAAAATGTCTACAGGTAATTTTCTTATGTTACTCAAAATATTTCATGAGTTGCTATATTAAGTACCATGATATAACTGTGCAATATGATAAAAAATACAATTTTCTTATATTGTTGGTAGTCTTATAAAATATTTCATGAGTTGCTGCATCAAGTACCATGATATAGCTGTGCAAAATGATGAAAAGTACAATTTTCTTATATTACTTAAAATATTTCATGAGCTGCTGTATTAAGTACCATGATATAGCTGTGCAATGATGAAAATACACCAAATAGGCAGTATAATAGTACAATGAAAATAAAACATCACTTGGTTACTTCAGTTTTATTACAAATATTTCTTATTCATATAGCTTTACATGTAATATTTAATTCAGAATTTATCGTATAAACATCTAATTTTATATGGAAATGTTATAAAAAAAAATCAGAATAAGAAAAGTTGGTAGTACTATCCTGTCCTTATTAAAATATTTAAAACTTGACTTAAGATTTGTTATGAACTCAAGAACAAATTTAAAACATTTCTTGTACACTAAACTTACATCTAATTAAAATAGACTGTGATTCCTATCTTTACATGATGATAAAATTAATAAGGATTTTGGAAATAAATTAAGAACATATAGATTATTTAAGAATAACATAAGTCTAGCACCCTATTTATCTAGAAAAAAAATGATGAACAAAGAATTTTACCCTCAAAATTAAGAATAAGTAATCATAATTTAGAAATAGAAAGAGGAGGGCTTCAGGCAAAAGAAAAAAATTGTAAATTATGTTTAAAGGAAGTTGAAGATGAAATTCACTTATTAAAATGTGAAACACTTCAAAATGTGAGAACACCATTTATTCATCTTATAAATAATAATAATTATAACTTTAAACATTTAGATATTACTTATTAGAGAACAATTTATATGGTTAATGTCCAATGAAGACAATTTCATCATAAATCAACTTTCAGATATGATACTAAAGTTACATTCATCTAGAAATGATATAATTCCAAATTAATAATAGTCATATTTTATGTTATACAGTATTAATAATAATAATTATATACTGTATCTGAGGTAGATATACAACTGTGGATGATACACTGTCTCTTAATCTATTACACTATACTTGTCAAAATTATTGATTACAAAATTGTATATTTACATGTAATAGTATTAGTATGTCTTGTATGTTAAATCCAATCAATCATACCAATTAATGTAAATATTGTAATTTTCATATACAATGTAATCATACTGCCTGTCATGGGCATCTTTAATTGACATAAACATATTCTATTCTATTCTATTCATATATAATAAAATTAAAATCTGTTTAGACATTTTGGGAAAAACCTAATATTCTGCAGTAGACATTTTGGGGGAAAACAACAGTAGACATTTTGGGCATGGACTGATACACAGATAGGAGGTTGTATTACTTTACAACTTCATAGTCATAGGTGAGGGGATACTAACATATCATTCTATTAACTTCTAGACAGCATATGAAAACAATCCTGTGGTAATTTGATTATTTAATTGTGAAACATTTAATACAATATTTCAAGGCAGCATTATAAAGCGTAAACTTTCAAATAGAGACTACAAAATGGATAAAATAAGGGGTCACGTTGGAAATCTCACATGGATGTGTGGTTTAAATTATGTTTATATCTTGAAATTTTTCCAACCTTCACATCTAAAATACTGGAATTGAAACGAATGAAATATTAAAATACATGAGAACAATCTGCAAGTGTCATGCTTGCAGATAAAAGCCTGAAACAAACAGAAATCTCGACATTTTTTCCTTTGAAAATACACTGAAATGGTGACTGCCTTCAGAGGTCAAAATATAGTTTGTCGCTAGGAATGCTGGGATTTGATGTTTTGTATGGGATTCCTTACTAATTATAGAGTTTATTTTTACCATCTTTGATGTGATTGGCCAAGGGGGATGCGATTGTGTCTGTTAAATATAGAGAGTTTTTTTCACCGCCATATTTTTAGGCGATGAGATGCTTGAAAGAGGTCACTGGGAAAATACCGATTTTCACCGTTGTTCTACACGGAAAAGCTGTCAAAAATGATCAATCATTTGTCTGCAATAATAAACTTGTGATAAATATAAAAAAAACACGAATTACGGTTATTTCATCGTTTCCCAACAGGGTTTTCTGAGGTACCCTATCGCGATGATTTTGTTTACGTAGTTATGAAGCGCCACCTATGCACTGAAGCGAGGTTATCTGCCCTTAGCGCGGCAAAATTGACATCTAATGGGTTGATTGATCGATTCGGTCTATGGCTTCCCGGCTGTTTATTGAAAGAAATTAAATATTGTTTACACTATAATCTTATTGTATATGACCATTGGAAAACCGACACAATGTACATTTTTTTTGTACACAGTGAAACATATCAAAATCTATATCACAGTATCATTACACTAAAAATACCCCACTTCCTTTTCGTCCACACACTATCTTTGTATCATCACTTCTAAACAATTCAGAAACATTAGTCACACCTCAACGGTTTTCACAAGCAGACATTAATTCAAGTACAAACACGCTGGACTTTAATCACTACGCAATCAACTTACACTTGGAACATAGTAAAGTACTTATTCATGAAGACAGGGATTATCATGTTCTTACATATACTAATTATGTCATACATAAAGGTTTTGCATTTTCAATTAACGAATATCAATTAGTACATTTCTATGTGAATGTGACGTCATATCAGATTATGGTTTTAATACTAGTTAATTGCTAGTACCTTAGAAAATTGTTAGTTATCCTGTTTAGACACTTTGGCAGATTTAATTTTCTCCCAAAGACTTAAAATGATTATTCCATTAACGCGTAGAGCGCACTATATTGTAAATCTACGTTTGCATTATTCTTTCAGTGCTTATTGTTACCCCAGAAATTTTTAGGAGTTGATATTGTCTTGTATTTTGTTCTGTATTTGTTTGGCTGGTGCTACCATGACTATCTAGAATGTGGTATTGTACGTTCGGGCCCGTCTAACTAGTATAGATTCGGACCATTATACTAGAAATGTAAAATTGCTACAGTAATGTTAAAAAAGTAGAAATATTAGGTCTGTTCATTATCTTAATTTTAAGAAATTGCTTACAAAAACGAAACTGAAAGTACAAATAGTAGTTTTAGAAAAATGTCATGTGACCGTGTTGAACATGTGCTAGCTTGAGAATAACTTCCTTTATTTTGTAAACCATTCTATACTTGATTATAAAGGAGTAGACTAGCACGTCACTGGTATGTATGATTTAACTTTAAATGTAAAATGATAATCAGATGAGACATTTTAAAACAAAACAACAACAACAAGGCCTGTCCTGCATAAACATAACTAATATTATTTTTGTAATGTTCGCTCTACTTACGCTGTCATTTGACCTTTTTCGGGCAAGCATGTTATTTTTAATGGGGTGAGGGGACTGGGCCAACAAAAGTAATTTCGAAAGAAAAACATCTGGGATGGGAAAAAAGTGAAAAAAAATCCCCAGGATGTAAGAGCGCTGACAACATCTGGCGCGGATATAGGGTTTTAGATTAGATATGGAAGCACATTTTGTATATGATGATGAGAATAAGGTGGACCATCTGGTCCAGGGCAACCAGTGAGAGCAACACCCGGTGATGGAAAGCCCCTTATTAACTTCTGGCTATTAGACGGTGTAAATGATCGTAAATGGTAAAGAAGAAAATAATATTGTGTAATTTAAAGGGGGCGAACGCCGGTTGCATCCGTCTGAATCCACGTCACCTTAACACTGTGAAAGACATGAAGTAAGCAAACCAAACTGCGTGCAATAAATTTGAAAAAAAAAATAAAAAAACACAAGAAATGAAATAAAATAATAATTTTCCGTGTAAACAAATATTTGGGGTCTAAGATAACGACTTCCTTGCCACTTCCTCCACTTGATAACAAATAGCCATTTTCTTTTTCTAAAACCGAATAAACACTATTTTATTACAATTATTAAACTATTGACATGTGTATGCAAGTGTTTCCCAATTTGACAGTAAATTGCTAAGTGGTCATATGTTTTATCTAACCTATCTTGCGGTTCAATACCATATCTGGCTCATTCTCTGACAACACTTACAATAGTGACGGTAAAAACAGCAATTGTGTCCCATTAATATTACAGAAAAACAACAAATTTAAATTAAAATGAAAGTTGATATGTCGGTTGTTCATGTTAAATTTAATTTATTTCATTAAAGATTTATAAAATACATTAAGGGAATACAAGTAATGGATTTAGAAATTCTCTTTTTTACCGTCATATATAGAATAATACACGTGACTGTAATGTCCCAAAACAGGGATAATTATAGAAAAAAAAGAATCAAAACTTCAAAAACGGTGTGTCTATATGTTTTATAGGTTTAATCATTACAGTAAACATTGAATAATAATATGCTTTAGATTTATATATGTGTGATACGAATTTCTATCTTTACCGTCACGAACTTTAACGTTGAAGAACGTCTAATATGTGACTATGACTGAGAAAATGGGTCCAGAAGAGGGAAAATCAGATTTTGAGTTTTTGGCATTTTTAGTGCTGTACTATATCAATAAAGCTTATGTGAACATTTTATGGCAATATCTAAAGTACTTTTCGAGATATGGCGATTTTATATATTAGCCTCACTATAAACCTTGCTTTTGTTTTCAATTGATTTTTCATTCTATTTCATGGTTTTCAACAATGTAGCATACCACACTCACATATCTACAACTTTCTTATTGGTTGACTTAGGCTACTGATATTTGGCATGTCTATTCTTCAACTTATTAGAATTCACTTTTCATAGTTATTTTTTATCCGTGACCTTGACCTTTGACCCCCGAGGTCAAATTAATGACTGTAATATGAAAATATTGTATCTTGTTCATAACTTTTTTCTCATTGGGCTTAGACTCTACATTTTTGTCATGTGGCTAGATTAAACCAAGTTAATTTACCATATGCTATTATATGTGACCTTGACCTTTTATTTCAAGGTCAAGTTATTTATAATTTGAACAGAAGACATTCTATTTCATGACATGCTTCTCCGGTTACTCCAGACTTCTCCACCAATAAAACTGACCGCCACGATATATTGAAATATTGTTGAAAGTGTCATTAAACACCATAAACCTAAACCATATACCAAGTTAATTTACCATATGCTATTATATGTGACCTTGACCTTTTACCTCAAGGTCAAGTTATTTATAATTTCAAAAGAAAATATTATATTTCTTGACATGCTTCTCTGGGTACTCCGATCTTCTCCACCAAAAAAATTGACTGCCACGATATATGGAAATATTGTTGAAAGTGGCTTTAAACACCATAAACCTAAACCAAGCATTATACATGCATTGATAGTTATTGCATTGTCTAAATATTAAACATGATGAACGCATATTGTTATATATTTTTAATTCAGAAAGGCCTTTTTCCTTCCCCTTTTAGGTCTGTACTTGTATATTTCCTTCTTTGGAACAGTTGGCTTAGGGCATGTCAGTGCCTTAGCTTCCTCTGAATAACAACATTGTCCGATATGGTCATACAAATACCACTGTCTTGCTGTATCAAAACCTTTATGATTGAAACATTTGGAAGGGTTTGTGTTTGTTAAAGAATAGTTTTGAATTAAAGCAAATTAAATGTGAATTGTCCATATGATACCCTTTCTTTGCACTTTACTACACCTGGATAATAGTGGATTCTTAGAATCAATGAAAAAGCGATAGTAGTCAGTAATATGTTTCAATGGCTTAAAGAATTCTTGCAAGTAAGACTTCCACTCATATAATATTACTGGGTCCATCACATCATTTACAATATATGGAACATAGCAAACATTTCTACTTGACCTTCACACTGTTTCAGTTACCTGTAATTGAAAAAAAATTCAGATTATTTGTTCAATATCTCAAATTTGTCATTCAATATAAGCATGTAAAAATCTCTTTTCTCCATAGCCATTTCAAGGTGGTATACTTGAATTATCTTAAGCTTCATTAAAGTCAATTTAAAGTTATAGAAGACATTGCATTCATATGCAGATCACTAATGTTGTATTTTGTTAGTAGGTTAGTTGAATTGTTTCTCCTTTAAAACAAAAAAGCAATTTGATTTTCTGAAGATACAAAATGTACAAGTGTACTAGTTTTTTTATTGTGAAGTTATCCAAGTTCATTCAAGTATTTATGAGAAATTGAATTTATTTCAATACAAAGACATGTTATTATTTTCTAATAATAAAAAAATCATGAAATAACTGGCATATTATTATTAGTATTTACCTATTATATTTTCTGGTAATACATTTGATTTAAGTGTACAGTAAATTGCGTTTACATAGAAAATATCAGTACATAAGATTTGTAGAGTTGATTTTGTCTCTCTGACTATAACATTCATCTTCTCTCCACTAGTAACACTGCTTTTAATATAGGTTTTTTCCCCTTTACCCAAATTAAATGAGCTGCAAAATTTTACCTCTGTTATTGTTTCTACATTAGAATTTCACCAATGCATGTTACAGATATACATGTAGTCTCTGTATATATTAAAAATAGTTATCCTCTGTTGCACATTTATATGTGTGTACATGTTGTAAGGAATTTTGTTGTTTTCTTCCATTACACACATATATATTCAGAACATTAATTTGAATGCAAGTGAATACATTTAAGTGCATTTTACAGTCAGAAAAATAAATAATAGCTGAGTCTCAAAATGAAAATGGCTCTTATTAAAGTAACTCTTTATTACATCATGTACATACATTTTAATGAAAATATTTCATAAGTTAAAGAAAAAAATAATTACCAGATCCTTCAGACCAGCCTCCAAATACATTACATTTCCTTGTTGTTTTGGAGTACAAAAGAAAACGTAGATTGATTCTACTTGCTGTGCATGGTGTGGAAAATGAACTTGTGCATAATCCCAGGAAAAATGGAGAGTTGTTTCTACTGACATGGTAGGATTAGATGAAAACATTAAGCAGAATAAATATAACTACAAATGATTTTATTTAAAAACATAAATTATAAGTTTACAATTTAAAAAAATATAACAAGAAATCATTTTTGTACATATTATATTCTATTAAATAAAAACCATGTCTAAAATACTTGGGTTTTTTAAATGCGGGAAGAATACATTTTAACCTGTACTTTATTCCTGACAATCAATCGAATCGAAAGAGTTGTACATCAATAAACCTCCAATCTATAGGATAGTCTGCAAGTGCACTTAACCACCAGGTTAGACACACGATAAGCCAATTAAAATTCCATAGTAACAAACAAACCACGTGTAAAATCATCATTCTAATAGTGACAGATGGGCCATAAACTTGAACTAAAGACTGTAGATAACGACAGTAGAAAACCGTTATAATATCATGACCTTAACGACAAGGGTGAGAAACACAATAAAAGTGGGAGTATCCTGTCACAGTGCACGTGGCTTCCAAGTTAAAACACATTTCGTTATCCAATCCTATTTCAAGATTCAACACAGTATGCCGGGAGATGTCTCTGTTGAAAGGAAGTCTTATAATTTTAAACATTTATTATGTACTGTAGCAATAAAATAAATATACAACTTTGGCTCTTGAGAGTACTTCAGCTAAGTGTAAATTTAGACCGGTCCTTGCAGCCAAAGTTTATTAGCATTCGTGAGAAGCAAACTTCGGATGCAAAGGACACACCCGCCAATTCAAATCAGAGGAACACAGCAGGGTTCCGAGGGAGCGCAGCAGGGGCTCCAGAAAAGCCAGGCAACGCAGCAGGTTGCCCAACTTATCTATTGAACTGACGGTGGTGGTAAGAACTGCATTCTTGGGGGGATAATGAAATTTTGTGTCTAGATGCAGACAAAAATTTAATAATGTCCAAAGGCTGAAAATACTCCCAGATCGTCGACATATTGAAGGCAATGTTAGGAGGGGATGGTGGCGGTCAAAATTAGAAAGCTAACTTCCGAAGAAAGAAATTGCTTCCCTCTTTCCGACAGAGAACTTGCAAGCTGCTGGGTTCACTATCACGCGATTAAGCTGCCATAAAAGGAGACGACCGATGCAAACGAGGCTGTGCATTTCATGTAACCAATAAACATCGCTTATAATATATAATAAGCTCACAATTTTGTATGTCTGTGGCATGTACCTAACTGGGTGTGAAACAATACTTAGTAAAATTCAAATGTTTTCATATCCTTTCAAAATGTATAAAAATCAAATATTATCATAACTTGTGTACATGTAGTTCATATAATTATCAAGTTTTGCCTAAAATAAATTATGACAATATACATTATGTAACCATAGTATACCTGCGATATGCAATATATTTCAGTACATTTAAAAATACAAAATGTATTCTTATGTTTATTACTTGTGAATTTGATTTTCAAAATGATTTCTGTTTGGCCATATTTTACCATTATTTCATTTTCAAAACCACATAAAAATTGACAAGTTTAAATTTATTAAATTTCATGTGTGTAATATTTAGTCTTGATCAATAATCTTCAGAGCATGTCTATTATTTATGGTAATTGTCTATTACATGTAATATTAAAAATCATTTCATCATACATGTTGATGTACATGTAGTTTATGTCATGGAAATTTGCACCACAAAATAAATTACCTGAATTTTGTTTAGATCATCTGGTAGTCCCATTAAGTTCTGGTTACTAGTTTTCACATGAGTTTTGTAGTAATCTCTTTGCTCCTTGGCTAGTTGTACATGTCTGTTGTACTCTGGTAGTAAAAGTTCCTTGTCCTGTTTCTAAAGATTCCCACTCTTTGATATTTTGTCTGTAAAGTCTTGAGTGTTGACATAAATCAGTACAAGGTTTACAATATTTGGACATGACTCTTGAAAGTTCTCAAACTATACTAACACTTCTGTAATGCATTTCAGTAGCCAAAGATTCACGTTCTTGATGTTTGTAAATAGAGCTTTTATCAAAAGGCAATACTAATACTTGGTGGTTTTATAATAGGGGTCTTTCTGGGAGAGGCAAATCATTGTCAGCAGCATATTTCAAAAGGAAAATTTGAATCCTTTTTGTATCTACATATTGAAGTGTATACTTTGGAAGTTTTCCAGTACTCGCATGAACCCCTTGTGAAAGGCCATTCCTGTCCGACAGCACATTTTTTCTCTATGTTTTATAAAACAAAATGCTTTCCTATAAAATGGAATTCTTGATATGGTCTCTCTCGCTCTTTTATTTTATGGATTTTAGCTGCTGTGTGACTACCTGAACGCATATGAGTAAATTATAAATAGTTCAGCTTTCCCCAGTCACAGTGTCAGTGTTCACGGAACT
>MJUT01008097.1:458044-472682 GCA_002080005.1 Gigantidas platifrons
AAATATAATCAAGACAACTCAAGCAAGTGTTGTCAATATATATGCAATACATTTTGTCTACAATTTTCCCTTTATCGAGCCCCTTTGCAGAGTTTGGGTTTGTTTTTAATGATTTCATCATGTATTTCCGATTTTAAGTGTCATTCTTACTAAATACCATTATATGATATTAACTGATTACCCCCGGATCCAATTTCATAGATATATTTCTTAAATTATATTAATTCTAATGAATATACAGGCAACATGCTTACTCGGTTATTCTAGCAGTTATCAGTGTTCAGCAAACTTCGGAAAAGCAGCCGACTTATAATTAGGTTGTGTTAATGGCGATTCCACCAACAGATAAATGTATTCAAATTCTTTTCACTAATTACGACATTATAACATATCTTTTAAACCTGGCTTATTGTTCAGAACATTTTATTAGTATAAAACATCGAATATTGGCAACTTTTAATATAAACAAAAAAATTCAATTCTGACAGCCTTGTATGCCTTTAACATTATTATATGAGTTGCATGTAGTATGAGTTAGTACATATATTCAATAGTTCCACATACCAGTATGATAATATTATTATACAAATGAAATAGAAATTAAAAAAAATGTACATGTACATACATTTCAAAAACTACCAAACTTAATTTAACATTAATTGAAATCTCAAATGGTGGCCGTGTAAGGTAAACAAGCATATAATTTAATGAATAATGACAAAAGGTTTTTAAAAGTATGAAAAAGGAGTTGAAAGATAATATGAAAATGTAACCCTATGCTGTATCAGAGTTCAATATTTGTTATTTAGTTTATGCCAACGTCACTTATAATGGCAGTAGCAATAAATTAACATCTCTAATCATTAAATAAACAATGCCAAACTGGCCAATTTAGATCAAAATTCTTCAAGCTCATCTCTCCAGATTTTTTTTTATGACATATTCTATAAGTTTCAAACATAACTCATACCAGGTAATAAATATCAAGTGAATAAGAAAAGCTTGTTCTGAAATCATCATAAACAATATTTACTTTCATTTAGAGTATTTTTTTATGATTATAAACAATTTACTTGTAAACTTTTTGTAATCTTTAATAAAGTACAGGGATACATGACAACAAATAAAGTAATGCCTAGATTATAGCATTCTATATATAATAACGCTGTTATACGCTGGTTATATGTTGACATATTACTTACCTGTGGAGAGCACATACATGGCTGCATCATTTCACTAAGAGGGAAGGCTTGGCCCAATAAAACTAGTTGAATTCTGCCACTTTTAATTGAGGTGCCTGTACAAAGCCAGGAGAGTGATCAGTCGTGTACAAAGCCAGGAGAGTGATCAGTCGTGTACAAAGCCAGGAGAGTGATCAGTCATGTACAAAGCCAGGAGAGTGATCAGTCGTGTACAAAGCCAGGAGAGTGATCAGTCGTGTACCATGTATTTGTGTGTTAGGGGTCAGAGGTCATGTATTTATGTGTTAGAGGTATCAAT
Organism: Gigantidas platifrons; assembly: GCA_002080005.1. Taxonomy (NCBI): domain Eukaryota; kingdom Metazoa; phylum Mollusca; class Bivalvia; order Mytilida; family Modiolidae; genus Gigantidas; species Gigantidas platifrons. The sequence continues at coordinate 459,545 of MJUT01008097.1, forward strand.
TTTGCCTCTTTCTACGATTTTGATACTTGATTTGATTTTGGAAATGTTTTGACAGTGTGGTGTTTTCTTTTAATTTTATTTTATCCTAATAAGTATACCATGCTACATGTATATATATATGATGTACAGTATATACAGGTGACATAATATAAAATTCCTACCTGTGGTGAATCAAAAGGGTACCTAGAACCAAACTTAAACATTAACTGCATTTTTTCACCATCAAATAATGTTCCAGGAGCTCCATCGAGATCTACTATCCATCTGTAACATATAAATTTTACAGTTACTTGCAATTATCAGTGAAGGATCCAGGAGGTGGGATCCAGAACTCATTTCTTCTGACATTATAAAAAAAATCATTAGGAAAAATTGAAAAATTTAACCCAAAAATAACCTGAAAACCCCAATCCCTTTTAACAAGAATCCCCCAGAGAAAATTGTATACATATATTTGCACCTGATTATAATGCTAAATCTAAGGAATTGTCAATGTACTGGCATATATTGTAATAGAGTGTTGTGGACTCTTTGGTTTGGAAACTGGTATAGATCCCAGGACATTTTAATGAGAACTAATTGTGTTTTAAACAGCTAGTGCCTCCAGGTAACCTTTTATAATATACATACATGTACAAGTATGTTTTTTACCAATTAATTAGCATCAAACATGTACAAGTAGAATGTATGTTTTTTTTACCAATTAATTACATGTAGCATCAAACATGTACAAGCTGATTTTATAAACTGCATGTATTTGAACATGTACTCAGGAAGCATATTCATGTACTTTCAAATATTATTATTAATAATGTTTTTCCCCTTTTTTGTGATCTATGACCGAAATATACATACCTGAAATAATGTTGAAATTGGCATTAAACACCATAAAACCAAACCAACCATAATATACAAACACAAAATGTATAAAACATATATGTGACCATGACTGAGAAAATGGGTCCAGATGAGGGAAAATCAGATTTTGAGTTTTTGGCATTTTTAGTGCTGTACTATATCAATAAAGCTTATGTGAAAATTTTATGGCAATATCTAAAGTACTTTTCGAGATATGGCGATTTTATATATTAGCCTCACTATAAACCTTGCTTTTGTTTTCAATTGATTTTTCATTCTATTTCATGGTTTTCAACAATGTAGCATACCACACTCACAGATCTACAACTTTCTTATTGGTTGACTTAGGCTACTGATATTTGGCATGTCTATTCATCAACTTATTAGAATTCACTTTTCATAGTTATTTTTATCCGTGACCTTGACCTTTGACCCCCCAAGGTCAAATTAATGACTGTAATATGAAAATATTGTATCTTGCTCATAACTTTTTTCTCATTGGGCTTAGACTCTACATTTTTGTCATGTGGCTAAATTAAACCAAGTTAATTTACCATATGCTATTATATGTGACCATGACCTTTTATTTCAAGGTCAAGTTATTTATAATTTGAACAGAAGACATTCTATTTCATGACATGCTTCTCTGGTTACTCCAGACTTCTCCACCAATAAAACTGACCGCCACGATATATTGAAATATTGTTGAAAGTGGCATTAAACACCATAAACCTAAACCATATACCAAGTTAATTTACCATATGCTATTATATGTGACCTTGACCTTTTACTTCAAGGTCAAGTTATTTATAATTTCAAAAGAAAATATTCTATTTCTTGACATGCTTCTCTGGGTACTCCGATCTTCTCCACTAAAAAAATTGACTGCCACGATATATGGAAATATTGTTGAAAGTGGCTTTAAATACCATAAACCTAAACCAAGCATTATACATGCATTGATAGTTATTGCATTGTCTAAATATTAAACATGATGAACACATATTGTTGTCTATTTTTAATTCAGAAAGGCCTTTTTCCTTCCCCTTTTAGGTCTGTACTCATTATCTTTTTCTTGATTTGTACTTGTATATTTCCTTCTTTGGAACAGTTGGCTTAGGGCATGTCAGTGCCTTAGCTTCCTCTGAATATAAACATTGTCCGATATGGTCATACAAGTACCACTGTCTTGCTGTATCAAAACCTTTATGATTAAAACATTTGGAAGGGTTTGTGTTTGTTAAAGAATAGTTTTGAATTAAAGCAAATTAAATGTGAATTGTTCATATGATACCCTTTCTTTGCACTTTACTACACCTGGATAATAGTGGATTCTTAGAATCAATGAAAAAGCGATAGTAGTCAGTAATATGTTTCAATGGCTTAAAGAATTCTTGCAAGTAAGACTTCCACTCATATAATATTACTGGGTTCATCACATCATTTACAATATATGGAACATAGCAAACATTTCTACTTGACCTTCACACTGTTTCAGTTACCTGTAATTGAAAAAAAAAATTCATATTATTTGTTCAATATCTCAAATTTGTCATTCAATATAAGCATGTAAAAATCTCTTTTCTCCATAGCCATTTCAAGGTGGTATACTTGAATTATTTTAAGCTTCATTAAAGTCAATTAAAAGTTATAGAAGACATTGCATTCATATGCAGATCACTAATGTTGTATTTTGTTACAATGTAGTAGGTTGTAAATCCTTGGTTAGTTGAATTGTTTCTCCTTTAAAACAAAAAAGCAATTTGATTTTCTGAAGATACAAAATGTACAAGTGTACTAGTTTTTTATTGTGAAGTTATCCAAGTTCATTCAAGTATTTATGAGAAATTGAATTTATTTCAATACAAAGACATGTTATTATTTTCTAATAATAAAAAAAATTTGTAGAGTTGATTTTGTCTCTCTAACTATAACATTCATCTTCTCTGTACTAGTAACACTGCTTTTAATATAGGGTTTTTCCCCTTTACCCAAATTAAATGAGCTGCAAAATTTTACCTCTGTTATTGTTTCTACATTAGAATTTCACCAATGCATGTTACAGATATACATGTAGTCTCTGTATATATTAAAAATAGTTATCCTCTGTTGCACATTTATATGTGTGTACATCTTGTAAGGAATTTTGTTGTTTTCTTCCATTACACACATATATATTCAGAACATTAATTTGAATGCAAGTGAATACATTTAAGTGCATTTTACAGTCAGAAAAATCAATAATAGCTGAGTCTCAAAGTGAAAATGGCTCTTATTAAAGTAACTCTTTATTACATCATGTACATAAATTTTAATGAAAATATTTCATAAGTTAAAGAAAAAAATAATTACCAGATCCTTCAGACCAGCCTCCAAATACATTACATTTCCTTGTTGTTTTGGAGTACAAAAGAAAATGTAGATTGATTCTACTTGCTGTGCATGGTGTGGAAAATGAACTTGTGCATAATCCCAGGAAAAATGGAGAGTTGTTTCTACTGACATGGTAGGATTACCTGAAAACATTAAGCAGAATAAATATAACTACAAATGATTTTATTTAAAAACATAAATTATAAGTTTACAATTTAAAAAAATATAACAAGAAATCATTTTTGTACTTATTATATTCTATTAAATAAAAACCATGTCTAAAATACTTGGGTTTTTTAAATGCGGGAAGAATACATTTTAACCTGTACATTTTGTATGTCTGTAGCATGTACCTAACTGGGTGTGAAATAATACTTAGTAAAATTCAAATGTTTTCATATCCTTTCAAAATGTATAAAAATCAAATATTATCATAACTTGTGTACATGTAGTCCATATAATTATCAAGTTTTGCCTAAAATAAATTATGACAATATACATTATGTAACCATAGTATACCTGCGATATGCAATATATTTCAGTACATTTAAAAATACAAAATGTATTCTTATGTTTATTATATATTAAGTTCTGGTTACTAGTTTTCACATGAGTTTTGTAGTAATCTCTTTGCTCCTTGGCTAGTTGTACTTGTCTGTTGTACTCTGGTAGTAAAAGTTCCTTGTCCTGTTTCTAAAGATTCCCACTCTTTGATATTTTGTCTGCAAAGTCTTGAGTGTTGACATAAATCAGTACAAGGTTTACAATATTTGGACATGACTCTTGAAAGTTCTCAAACTATACTAACACTTCTGTAATGCATTTCAATAGCCAAAGATTCACTTTCTTGATGTTTGTAAATAGAGCTTTTATCAAAAAGCAATAATAATACTTGGTGGTTTTATAATAGGGGTCTTTCTGGGAGAGGCAAATCATTGTCAGCAGCATATTTCAAAAGGAAAATTTGAATCCTTTTTGTATCTACATATTGAAGTGTATACTTTGGAAGTTTTCCAGTACTCGCATGAACCCCTTGTGAAAGGCCATTCCTGTCCGACAACACATTTTTTTCTCTATGTTTTATAAAACAAAATGCTTTCCTATAAAATGGAATTCTTGATATGGTCTCTCTCGCTCTTTTATTTTATGGATTTTAGCTGCTGTGTGACTACCTGAACGCATATGAGTAAATTATAAATAGTTCAGCTTTCCCCAGTCACAGTGTCAGTGTTCACGGAACTCTACAGCTGAATCCATGATAATTATTTTATTGCATGGCTCCCCATAATTTGTTTTACAAGTATCTAATTTAAATTGATGCTGCTTTACATATTCCAGAGTGTCCTCTTCCGATGGCTCGATAAAATCGGAATGGATGCAACATCGTAACCGTCGTTGTCGGAATCGAAATTCAGCAGATTCATGTTCAGACGGGTTGAGTTCAAGCCGATCAGCGAAGTACAAGTCGTTAACCGCGTTCAATTAATTTATAAAACCATCGTCATGGCATTCTAATATTTCAGGCGGAACACTACAAACACTTCTTTGGCTTTCCGATTTACTCAGATTTGCCGCCATGTATCCAATATCAATAAAAGGGAACAACTGTAAAATTACTCCTGTTGAATAATTTCGAAACCGGTTGCGAGACAACGAAAAACTGCGGGAAATTAAAAAATAAACTTATTAAATTGATTTAAAAATACATTTTTTTTAATTTTTAGACATTTGCACACCGTTTCCTGTCACTTTATTGGTTCATTAATATGCATTTGTCCTGTCAGCAGGTGCTCGTTTATATTATGTGACGTTGCAAACTTTACGACGTCACAGTGAAAAATCGAAAGTACCGCATCTGGTCCCTTTTTGTCAGACGCGGTCACATATACAGGTGACTCTGAGATCGAAGTCACGTTAGTGCTGTCCTTTTTACTTCATCGATGTAAAGAGCCAGTATCGTGGATCGACTCTCAGCAGGATTCAAAGAATAAGCCATTATCTCCATTAAAATGCATTAGTACCTTTATTCAACGTCTTTACCAAACATAATAGAAGTTCCTCAGTTCACCTGCTACAACATTTTAAACGTCATGTAAAAATAAAACGTTGTTCCCGATAGCAATGCACATATTTCACCTTTAGAAATATCTTCTGTAGTACATGAAATCAATACCGAAATGCGGAATTGTCTCTACCGTAACCATCTTTACCGTCACAATTTCATATTACAGTCGTGACGGTAAAGACAGCCACACTTTTAATCACTTTTATTTAGCTTCATGGATGACTTTGAGCACCGTTAAAGGCGTTATATTCAGCCTCGTGCATTTTATTTATGTTGGTAGTTGTTATTATAAATCAAAATGTCTTTACCGTCACATACGTTTTCTTTACCGTCACAAATTTTCCTTTCCGTCACGAACTCAAAAATGTTTTATGTATATTATATTTGTAATTATACAACATATGTAACCTTAAATGGCACTGTAGTAGCACATCTATAACCCAGTTCAGTTATTTTTTACCATTGAGCAATAGTTAAACATATAGCAAAAATATATACATCCCGAATCTCAACTTTGAAAGTATGGCACCCAAATCTTTTCAATACTTCGTAGATATAAGAACAAAATGTATAAGTAATTCTACATGTATCAACAGAACAATTCATTCGTTGGTTATATTCATATCGGTTTTATTGCTTATGGTGAAGAAAAAGTAAGAAAATATGCGCTTAACAGCCAAAATCAGTTAAGTGGTACCAACAGACAAATACATGTGCATTTTCACACTCGAAACATATAATTTTTAGGTGAGAATCGCAAGCTGGTGATATAAATTTGGTAATTAAAGTAGCCGTATGTTTCCAGTTAACAAACCAAATTTGGTGGGATTCTCTGGGAAAATACATTTTTTTTTATAAAATTTTAAGTAGCAGCTATACAGTAAAAATACAGTGTCCTTTTGCAAATGTTCCCACAATATTGGATGTTTTTTTGCATGAAGATACATGAAAACGGTTATTTGTCGGGTATATTTTTTCTTTCTGTTTCAAGACTTTTTTGCTTAACAAAAGCAAGGAATGTGTACTTGCTATGTCAAGAATTGTTTTTATGTCTTGTAAAGTGTCCATTACTTGTTTGTGAACTACGTTACCGCCGTTGAAAATAGGTTTTCCTAACCAGTATTGGTGTGTGTATATAGGTCGAAAGGCCTAAATGAAAAGAATTAATCCCCTTAAAACGAAAATGCAGCACAAAGTGCAAATATAACATACAATTTCACATAGGCAAACCAAGTAATGTGGGCTAAACAATTATTTTTTAAGAGCGTAAACTACGTGTCTCATATTACTGATATTTCGATCACAAGAATAATAAAATCATCCATGTGACAGAAGAATGTTAAATAATAAATGGAGTACATATGGTGAAGCTGAAATGTACCCCACTTCCACATGTAGAAAAATATAAAAACACTGACCATACATTCCGTTGATTATTTAATTTACACCAGTAACGTATTTCACTGAATATTTTTTTATAACTTTTATGCAATGTTCAATAATAAGAATAACGCTTAATTCCATGCATGCTTTTGCAATGTTTATTTGTATAATTCTCACAAACTGTATTGTTTAATGCCAGTAAAATTTTGAATATATCTATTTATTTATTTATGAAAATGGAAGAATACACATTCATGTTAACAGTATCCATCTATAAGAACACATATATACACAACATCTTTTTATATAGGGTTTCTCATTTCTAACATGATATGTTAGAATAAAGTAAAAGTAAGGAACATTGTTATGAAATTTTATTAAATTTTTACTGAAAATGTTATTCAATATGTTGAATCGTCATCATTCTTTTAAGAGGAGACAGAAATCTTACCTCTTTGTAAACTATTTTATCTATGTTAAATACGTTACCATTCAACTGGAGTCTTGGGTGGACTAAATTACTTATCTTTATGTGTTTATTCAGCAATTTCTACATGTCTATAAACCTTAAACATTCTAAGTTTTTCCCTAGAATTACATATTACTTTATTTGTTGGTTTACTTTGAAATGATAAAAGTTTCATTTACATGCAAGTGAACGTCATTTTTTTCAATCAAATTAAATTACGATTTTACACAATTAGTATCTATTTAAGGCAGTTGTTTACAGTTCCATGCCTTGAAACTACATTTTCCTGCTATCAGAAAGTGTAGGTGTTATTCTCTCATTACTATTTCATATACTGCGAAAAACGTAAATTTCACGTGAACTACGTTACTTTTTATAGTAATTTTCCAAGACCTGAAATGATTTTCTTTGCTTATGTATCAAAATCGATCATTGAAAATAAAAACAAGTGTGTTTTTGTAGTTCAAAATTCAGTGTTATTGTCTTTGTAAAAATTATCATTTACAATTCATCATTTATGCATCTTAATCCGTTTTTTTATTACTTAAAATTTTCAGAACCTTATTTAAAGTTTGTCAAATAAAAGCTAGGAAGATCAATATAGAGTATTAGGTCTGGAAATTTATGACGAATTTCTATTTATATAGTCATAAAGTTCTTTAAAAATGACCTTTTTCATAAGATTTACTGCTCCATTTGATAGTTCTGGAAATATAAATCATAGGGTGTAGTATGTAACGTAATTCACTGGATAAAAATATGTGGTTACTTTGATAGCAAAAAAATATGTCAAACCTCAATATTTGGTGCTTTTAATTTATCAATGAAACCTCAAGACATTGAGGTTTAATGTTTTAATGGAGATTTTGGTCTCAGTGAAAACTTATTTTTTTAAGATTTCATATCCATGTGGTCCCATTTAACTGATTTTGGCTGTTAAGGTATTGTGAAGGTAAAGACAAATATTTCCCCCACACGAGAATAAAATACGTAGAAAAAATATATTTCTGATAAAACAGCTTGCCAAATATTTAATTCTGTCTCGAGGAGGGTTAATTAAACAAACTGTACAAAATGAGACATTTGTGACAAAATTCCCTTTCATACTAACAAATCTCGGTATTTGGAAAAGTTGTCGGATAATGACTCATCTATTGATTTTATCTTCATGACTGTTTAATAACAATTTGTCAAAGTTTGTATTATCTACCTGTATGTTGTGTAACACATTCAATATTTTCTAAAAACCAATTGTGAAACTAAAAGATCAAATTTCACGTACATTTAAAAATAAAAATAAATATGACATATTTTATGTGAAAGGGGCGTGCATCGTGTTTGGAATACGATCACGACAACGGCCTTCTCTCACTTTATATTTCATATGGGATAAAGTAAACGATAGATATAAATATAAAAATAAGATAGACTAAAATATCAAGCAGTGATATATAGTATTGAGTGAATGTCCTATTACAAGTAAAACATATATCACTGTAATTACCTTGTATTCATTTATATTTAATCTTTTTAAAACATTTATTTTTTAAATACATTTAATTTAATATGAAATTGTCAAAATGAAAGTAGACATGTGTACCCTGAATCTTCTAGCTTATATGTATATTCATGTAAATGTGCCTGGTTGATGAGATCTTGCTCTCACTAATAGAAGAGGCTTGGATCCATAAACCCCGCCACTACTTATTGTACCAAGCCATGAAAGTGGGAGGTGATATATTTGTGTGTAAGGGGTATCACTTTAGCCTCTGTCTATGATTTTGCTATTGGATTTTAGGACTGTTACGACAGTGTGATCTTTTTGTTTTTCATATTATATATACCCCGCACATACCCCTGTTGTATCTACAAAGAACCATACGTCCATGTGACATATTGGCTGGGGCTCATAGTCTCATGTGAAACCATTGAACAGGTTTTAGCAAAACAGGAACCGCTTACGGAAAATCAGGTAGATTAAATAGTGTCCTTGTTTTTTGATTGAATAAAATGTATCATGGACAAAGAAAATGCTAAATTCTAATTGTTATCCAGTCATATTTCTTATTTGGTTCAGATATGACATGTCCTATTATTCCTATTATATCTCCCAAAATCAGTGAAACCATAACCAGTGTTATTAACAGTGCAGTTGAATCTAACATTCAAAAATGTGTTGAGAAACATTTAAGACCACTCACTGTTACTATTACCAAGCAACAACAGACTATAGACCAGCAGCAACAAATCATACAAGAACAAAATGAAATGATTTCTGTACTAGAACGTAATGTCAAAGATCAAGCCTTGGCTCTAGAGGAGCATGGCCATAATGCTGATGCTCTATATCCAAAAATGTCAGAGTTGGAAATAAGAATATAGAGCCAAGAGCAATACTCCAGGCGAACCAGCTTGAGGTTTCATAATGTCAGTGTCCCTGTAGATAGCAATGGTCGTATAACCCACCCAGTTGACACAGATGATCTTGTCCTCAAAATTTGCAATGACAAACTAGGGCTCAATATTATGAAAAATTACATTGGTAGATCCCACGTGATTGGTAAAGTGAGAGATGGAAAATCTCAGGTCATAGTTAGGTTTTTGTCATATAGAATCAGAAATGAGGTGTCCAGTAACAAAAAAGCTCTAAAGAATGACCCTGATAAAGTGTTTATCACAGAAAACTTGACAAAATTTAGAACAGAACTTGTCAAGAAACTATCAGAGCTCAAATACAATGGTCAAATTTACACTTACTGGACAGCCGATGGTCGCATTTACGTCAAGGTATCAGCAAATAGTAGAAAGCAAGTCATCAAAAACCATGATGATATACGTTACATCATCAGAAACCACTTGAACCAATCAGATGGTATGGACCATTCCTTTAATAGTGTAGCAAATGAAAATCTGCCTAGACCCTAATATTTCCAAATGAGTATCTACTAGTAACTATAAACTAACTTATCTCTTCATTATTTTGCTCTCTTATTGTTTGTTTTTGTATTTATATACTTCATATGCACTTTCTGTTTCAAAGCTTAGTTTGGCTTGGATAAATAAATATGATGTGTGTTTGTTTTATTTATGTTTGGTCATTTAATTTAGTATATTCTCTTGTTGGTATATTATTTTGAGTAAAATACCATTAGATCAACTATATAATACAATATAATGTTCTATTCAGCTTTTCTAACCTCCCTCAGTGAGCCTCCAAAAGTCAATGGATAATTGATAAACAAACCGATACATCCTATCAACTTACCTGTAAAGGTAAACATTCTGTACTAAACATGGGGAATCTCTCAAAATGTCAAATGTCCCAACTACCCAAGGGGAAACTTTGGTTTTGTTGTGTGTTTTTTTGTGGTTTTTTGTGTTTTTTTTGTGTTTTTGTGTTTTTCTTTTTATTGACACAAAGCTTGTCTTCTTCTTGTAATATTCGATGACTTTTATTGACTGTATTAACATACGTTTTTCTATCCTTTTTTCCCCATTTTTATCATATAGTGTATACATGTGTGTGTTTTATATTGTAAAAAAAATACACCATTCTTTGCTGGTTTTGTTTTGATTTGTTTCCCCTACTGATTCAAAGCTTACATTTCTCTCAGTAATATTGATTATTTTTTCATATTATATATTACATGCTTGGTGCTTGTATTATTTCTATGCTATATGTCAGTTTTTTATTATTATTTTTTAGTATGACAAAATTACAAGCAAGTGTCTACAGTAATTCTGATCTTTTCCTATGTGTCAATATTTAGTGTAAATAGCATTTGATTTGTATGTAGCATGTTGGTGAATCTGTTATATCTTTATATATATGCATCCATATTTGAGTGTCAAAACCATACTAATGAATGTATTGTTTGTGTATATGGTACAAGAAAAACATTCATCTAACTGTTTAGTAAATTCACATATTCACTAATTAGATTAATAGTTTCTTCCAGTCGATTAGAATATCGTCCGTCATACATCTTACTGACATTTGTTTTTTTTTTCTCCCACCAAAATCTCGAATAAATTATGAATTATACATCAAAGTAATTTTGAGTAAGTATCTTATTCCCCCCCCCCCCNATTTTCATCTTCTTATAAATATAATATAGCACAAAACAACTATATACAGCAAAGTTCATACCGGTATACAAGGTGTTTTGTTTTTCTTCCTTCAATGAAACCATTTATTTTGATGGTACATAAGCAATTAGTGTAGGTAATTCTTAAAATATATTCGAGTTAATGATTTAAATCATTTTCCCGTTACAAATGTTGACATATCCTCCTCATATTTTCTATATGATATCGCCTTTATTTGTATATATCTGTTTATTTCTGTACTTTATTTCAGCTTTATGTAAATGTAAATTTTGTGTAGATTATGGTGTGTGTTGCTTTTTCAGACAAGAATTATCTTGGCTAAATTTTGTTTTGAAACCCAATGGGTAATTCTCTTGAAGGGTACAGGGCAGCTATAGGTTTATTTCAATATAGGAGGAAAAGGTCAGACTCCTTCGATTTTCGTGCTGATTTATATAATGAAATATTACTTACTAATCTAAGATGTTGTTGCCTGTTCATAGCTTTAGTATTTCTTCAGAGTTTAAATCCAAATGTCAACATTGTCTTCATATTATCAGTGCTACATTTTACTCTCATTATTGGGAATATTGAATCTAATCCTGGTCCAATAACAGTTGACGTATCGAGTTCATCTTTATTCCATAATGTTTCAGAAAATACTGTCTCCGTATGTAATCTAAATATCCGTGGTATACGAAATAAGATTGAATTCCTCCAAAACTTTGTGGATGAGTTTGATATTGTTACTATAACCAAGTCTCATCTCGATTGTAATATTGATACTTCTGACATTGAGCTCGAATCCTTCTCAAAACATCCAATGCGAAAAGATCGTTCAAAAGCAGGTGGGGGTCTTTTAATTTATACCAAAGATGACGTCACCGTCGAACAACGAAATGAATTTGAAAATGATATAGATGAAACTTTATGGGTACAAATCCGTGCCAAGGGTCACACTTTTTAACTCTGTAACACTTATCGTCCGGAATGGACAGATAGCGACTACTGGGCACGATTAAATCATGCGATTGGGATGGCAAGCCAGTTTAATGAAAACATAATTAATTTGGGTGACCTCAATTCCGATTTATTAATAGAACATAATAATAAATTACTTCATACTATGCAAGTTTTTAGTTTAAAAAATATTATAAATAAACCTACACGTGTGACAGATCATAGTAGCACTTTACTGGATCCAATAATAATTAGTGATACTATGGAATGTCTTTACTCTGATGTATTCAAATTACCCTCTAATATAAGTGATCATGATGCATCTGTGGCATTCATTAAGTGTCCCCGAGGAAAATCCCATTATTTTAAGAGAAAAATTTGGTTCATTCAACCTATGCCAACATTTTAAAAAATATATATAAAAAGGTAAAAAAGATTGTTGGCATAGGTTGAATAGGTTAATTGTTATATAAACATGACTAGACATGACTAGACAAGGTAAGGTTATCTTGTTATTGTGTGAGTATTGAGTGAATAAAGTAAGTATTTAAGATCATATTTTATGGAAATAACAAACAAAAAATCAGTATATCAGCATATATATTTAATAATATTTTTTATAAACAAAAAACAAAAATAATTAAGATATTATTATAAGCACATATATTTTTACATCAATCATGAAAATAAAATAGGATATTATAAGCATATATATTTTTATAGCATACTTCATGAAAATTAGGATATTACAAGCACAGATATTATGATTTTTTTTTATCATACCGGTATTTCATGAAAATAAATTAAAGATATTGTAGGCACAGATATTTATTTTATCATACTTTATCAAAATAACCAAAAACAATCAGTATACACAATCACATTACAAATGGCTAAAAAATACAATTGTCTTAGATTTTTGGATAGTAATGTTCGATTTA
>MJUT01008097.1:491333-547626 GCA_002080005.1 Gigantidas platifrons
GAGAGGCAACCTTAGCTTGCAGTAGTCCATATACTTTAGTACTAATTATAAAGAGAGGCATGGGTTATGTACTATATTGATATATAACTCGTTTTCTTTGTTTGTTATGTATTTATTTCACTTGTAATTACTGTACTTTATTGTCAAATTGTGTTGTCTTGATAAAAATTCATGTTTTGTGAATTTTAAACCAAATGAAATTCTGTTCTGTTCTGTTCTGTTCTATATATACAGCAGCATATGTGTATAGGGGAGGGAAAGCGTAGACATCATGATGGCCATGATAGATAGTAGTTGGATTTACATCAATGTATGTAATCAGTACCTATCACTTCTAAAGTTATAAGTTTGAGTCCAGCCAATTGTGAGGTGTACTTAATACATAAGTTAAGGTATGTCAGTTACTAGGACAGTTCAATGGGTTTCTCTGGATAGTCATGTTTCTCTCTCTAATATGTAACTGAATTATTGTCCAAAGTGATTTTGGTCGAGTAGCCATGGTCTTTGATTTCTTACGACAATCCTGACACCACAATCCACTAATTACATGGGTTAAATTCCTGTTACCCACCTCATGTGATGAGGTTTCCTCAAACCTACCCAATGCTGGAGGTTTCATCGGTCAGTGTGTTATAATAACTGTCAGGGTTTCCCAATAAGTATGGTAGTCACGATATACATGTTTACTAGTAATTGAAAGTATCTATAGACACTAGTTACCTAATCCTACATGTACCTTATGTTTTCAGAGAACAAACTAGAATATGTAGCTACAATGGTGTGTGTTGCAGTAGATGGCCATCCTACTATTGGTATTATACATAAACCTTTTATTAATGATAATAAAGGAGAAACAGGTTAGTATATCTAGTCAAATATACATGAATTAATTAATGTTAAATACAAATGCAGCATGAATTGTGTAAAGATTGCTAAACATGGTAGTATGTTGATGCAAAATAGTTAATCTACTTCAGTTTGTTCAAAACTGTTGACTTGTTTTCTTGAGTAATAGACTTTGAAGCCATTTTGTTTTATGTGTATTTTTAACTTTTTTAAGGTTATCTCCCTTTGTTTATGATTACATTTTCAGTGTGATATATAAAATGGATAGGAGTTGGCCAATTTAGGATAGAAACCCTATTTTAAGCAGAATTGATGAGGAATCTTACAGTAATTTTAAGCGATGGACTGAAATCTCATTGCATTATTTTATGTGCATGTATTGTATATCAGTTGTAAATGAAATAACATGTTGTTTTTTTGTCTTGTACATGTACATTCTTAAAAATATTGTTATGTTTATCCAAATGACTCTTCCCTACCCTGATTGCTCTTTTAAATTCCCAACAACTTGGACATTGTTTCACCTTGGGTATGCTATCAAATGCAAAATACATATTATAGGAAAACAAGATCAAATTTGGCTATATATTGAGAATGAGGACAACAATAGTCTTAAGCTTCCTCAAATTAGAAATAGTAGTAATGAGAACATTTATTTACCCGATATGTATGTGTATGATTTTCCCTTTTAAACATTGCATGTATAAAAAAACACAAGTAAAATGTAAAATTTCCTCATTACTGTCTTTTTGTCAGCCAATTTTAAACAATTATCTTCAATTTCAGTTTGGGCATGGGTAGGTTATGGAAAGTCAAAAACATTAGAGAATGTGAAACAAACAAAAAAAGATGGTGACCCAGATAAGATTATTGTGTCAATATCTCACAAAGGAGAAGTGGAACAGGTTGCCAAAGAAGCTTTAGGTGAAAAAACACAGGTTTTACAAGGTGCAGGGGCAGGTATGTGACATTGTTTAAATTATCTCATTAACAACAAATCAAGTAAACATTTTGGTTTTTTTAACTTATGGCATCATACAGGTAGTTTCATAATGTACATTACACAGGTCATGTTCAAGTGTGGTTATTACTAGTTTTCCTTTTTCAGTTATAAAAAAGTCCCTTAATTGAAAAAAATGCACTTTTTGGGTTTTCATGATCTAATGTAGTTATCAGAATCAGTGTACCAGACACCTTTCTGGTGTAACCTTCACTAGTTAATCTTAAATTTGAAAGATTGGAAAGCCAAATAATTTTATAAGTGTTTGGGAACAATACAACTAAAGGGCCTACCCTTAGTTTCCCATAACTAAGTGAAAGCTATTATCTGCTACTCCAGGCATAGAATTTAGTTTAATATTAGTTGGAAACTGGGCAATTGGACACATTCTTCTTTTTATTTCGTAAATGTTCATTTATTTAAAATTAGAAATTTGAACAAGTAAGATATTAACACATTGGTTACTATGGATTGAGTCTGTCTTCCAACCTGTGACATTTGAAATCTTAATTAAGAGTTTGAAAGAAACAGGTGCCAAACAACCTGTTCATCAATGCTGAATATGAAACACCTGCTATAAACTAATTATGTACTAATTAAATTGACACTTCCTAGTAGGCATAAATTGAGACATGTTTTAATCAAATCATTATCTGTATTGAATCAATGACAGATGTTACGGCTTCATTTCAGTAATTCAAATTAGATGTGTGTTTGATATATTTTTTTTATTATTATTTTTAACCTCCTGTTATGGGTCACTTCAGAGGTCACACTTCAAAACAACCATTCAGTGATAAGCTTACAAAATCTGTCAATATTTAAACAGCATATATATATACAGTTGTTTATGAAAAAGTAGAGAGGTATGAATGACCCAATAAGGGATTGTAATAAATGTTTATAGACAGGGAAAAAAAGGGGGGGAAATCTCACAAACATTGAATTTTAATTAGATGAATGGCATTGGGGAAAGTGGTAGTTTCTATATGTAAATATCAAGAAACATACATGTATTATGTAATTCTTTAATTTCTATATAATTAACTTTTTTTATTTTTGTTTAATCTTTATATTTCATATACATGTTATGTACCAAATTAAGTAATAATATAATTATCATGTCACCATTTAAGACAGGTATTATGTTGTGTAAGTTTAATTTTTTGGGTGATTTTTATTGAAGATTATTAAACATTTATGACTATTGTAATTTTTATATGATTGCAAATATTTTGCACTTGTATTATATTATGGCACTGTCGTCCTTCTGTAGACAGAATGGTTTACTTGTGATAACGTAAGTTGCAGTTTATGGATCCTTCTGTATTTTGAACACAATAATCCTTGGCATTGAATAAAGATGGTTGTTACTTAAATTAATGACTAGAAAAGAAAAGTCTAGAAATCAATAAATTATTTTATCATATACTTGTAGATAATATAGCTAAAATTTCAATCTTTGAATTTTGTTTAGACTAACAAGAGGAGTCATGTTTATTTCACCCAGTTTCACAAGAATGGCCCAAGCAGGCTGATAAAGTTTATTAACTGCTTCCGGAATGTTATTACATGCCTTTCCATCAATGTTCATAAGTTCACTTTGTGAATATCCAGAAAACTGTGTACAAGCATGGCAAACTAAACTGTTTATTGAATATTTGCACAGAAAATGATTAGCTGCCAATTTTCTCTCTTATGATATTGAAAGTGCCAGAAAAAAATGCATTTATTGGTTTTTCGTATTAAAACAATAAATTTCTTGTTCTATAGCTACGTATTTAATTCTAGCCAAAAATGACTAAACATTTTGGTACAAATTAGTTATTTCTTCTATTGAAATATATGATAAACATATCATAACATGTCATTTTTCATATTTTTTATTGACCTGCAAAACCGATATTGACCTCAGCATTAGGCTTCGGTCAATATTATTTTACAGGTCAATAAGAACTCATATTCACTTCTACAAAAGTCTGTAATTGTATGGTATTTATTTGAGGTATTGTAACAATTTCTGTGTCCAAACCAGAGGTCCTAATGTGTAAAAATGAATGATTCTGTTATTTGTACACAGAGAGCTTATTTTTCATGTGATTTTTTTTTTTAAGGAATTTTTTTAGGAAAATCCCTTTCATAGGGTATATAGAATATGGTTATGCCAGGTAAAAACTGACCTAAATGGGGGGAAGGAACGATTAAACCTAATGTGTTTATAAAAATCCAATATCCAACACAAAAGAGTGATCATACCGGTATATTGTTTTATGAAATTATAAACATTATGTTGTATTTTAAAACGATGATAAAATACCAAGATTTTATCAATTGATTAGTTTTCTTTTAAGTGAAAATTTATTTTTGTAACATATGGCTAGATATTATTTGATTATTAAATGTTTTTCATTATTAATACAAATCCAAGGTATGATACTATCAATATTTATAGATAACCAAATTTATAACAACTTGATACAACATCTTGTCATAAAGTTCATCAGTAACTTTTGACATGTACAGGTACCTGGTTTTCTCCAGGTACTCTGGTTTCATCCACCAATAAAACTAACTGTAACCATATACCGGTACATGTAACTGAAAAATAAGTTGATTAAACACCATAAACCAAACCAATTTATGACATGTTGCTTAATGTTTTATATACTTTAATATTCAATAATTTTGTAGTTACAACAAATGACACAATTTTTATTCTCCTTTCACTACCCTTTTATTTCCATTGCAACTTACTTTCTAGTATAGTTATAAAATATTAAAAACTTACTTATTTTCTTATTTATAATCCCTTTTTCTGGAGTTATGGCTCTTGTGGAACAGGAACTGGTTACCCTTCCATTTTTTTTTCTCTTTAAGCAAAATTATTGCAAAAATGTTCATAAAAATCATTCTAAAACTTGAAAATGTAACAAACAGTTGATTTTGAGAAATAAGCAAAGTATATATTTATGTTTCCAGGATACAAGACTTTAGAAGTTGTTAAAGGCAATGCTGATGCATATTTACATACGACTAAAATTAAAAAGTGGGATTTATGTGCAGCTAATGCAATTCTTAGTTCCGTGGATGGGAAAATGACAACATTATCAGGAGATTTTATAGATTATTCATCGACTACAGATAAAGTTGTATCAGATGGATTGTTAGTTACTGTATTTAATCATTTTGAATATTTAAAGAAATTAGCAGGAATAACAAAGAAAAAAACTACATAAAACATGTGTAGATAATGTTAGAAATTTGTTATGTTTGATTTAGGGTTTTTGGGTTTTTATTTTATTTTTTCAACACTTCAAGCATCAACATATATATATTTATTTATTATCTCTCTTATTGATCCCAATAGAATTCTTTAGAATATTGATTAATAGGGTTTTATATTAAGCTTTGGGATTTTGCATTCATGTGGTATCTGCAATCTGTCACCCCATTTTATCTTGACAACCATGACTATCAAGTTCTCTAATCAAGATGACTTTTTGTACCACAAATAAATGTTTTATTTTTTTTAATAGTTCTCTCAAATTTGGGACAACCCTTAATCAGCTGAGTGATCACAGATTCCATTGTTCTATTGGTGATATTATGCAACTTTATAGGGGGAAAATTACATATCTGTTGAAACTTTTTTAAATTGAAATAGATTCTAAAGACTGTCTATTTTTACTTTTTTGTAAACTTTTAATGGCATTATATGACTTGAAGTGTTGAACAAATATCATTATTTCAGACCAGGTTTCATGTGATGGTTGGTCACCATCAAAATTATTATGTTTTCTTTTAATGTTCAAAGATTATCCAAATGCCAAAATAAACTATATTTGTTCTGTTATTTATATACATGTAGATATATATATATATATAAATATATTATCTGGCTTAAAATGTTCAGAGCTATCCCATTAAAAAGTATATCAGGAGTAGAGAGGCACTACAAAAAATCAACTCACAACTTTTTATGACGAATCTTCTTCAGTCCCAAAGGGGTTCAGTTTAGACAGGTTTTACTGTATTGTAACAGGTCACATAACAAACTGTAGTGAATATATTTTACTGACTACCCAATCATGAGGGATTAAGAAGTAATTGTACTAAAAGTCATGGATATGATTCATGTCTTGTTGAATTAATACATTTGAGTCACTGTTACAATATTGATGACATTTGAATTGGTGACTTGTGGACTATTTATACAGTAGTTGAGTTGCTGTACCAATATTTTGGGACTGAATTATGGGTCAAATTAAAAAAAATAATAACAATAAAAAAAATATCAGAGTCAGGGCGAAGTGTTTGCTTGTTGCCATCTCTGTTTACAAAAAGAATGTAACTCCATGACTGTAACTGGTTTTATTACATGGTTATATAGATATCTTGAATTTGATTAGTCTAAAGAACGTCGCATGACATTTGACATTCTGTTCGATCAACCGTTGGATGTTAGGTCGCATGGTTATATCAACCGGACGAGAGAAAAACCCGATGGAAATTCCCATGTCTCCCCTTGAAAATTTATGCAACCCTCGGGTGGCATAATCTTTCTCTGGGAGACAATCTGTCATATCACACTCTTACAAGGTTGATAATTGTTTAGTGTATTGTGTACATTGTTATATAATAAACATTCCTTTTATTGTACCATCAATAAGTGATTGTAATAGGAACATGGACATCCTCTGACTTATTGTGTATAAATAAATGCTAAGGCTGTCTAAATGATTTCCAAGTACAAAATGCCATTGTATACAACAGGTATAATTTTTAATGGATTAGTTCTAACATGTACATTAAAATATTCTAGTCTTATTTTTTAATTTATTGTCAGTCTTTTAATGTATGGACATGTTTTTGTATGTACCCCGGTACTGCTATTTGTATAATTTTGTTCTATTATGTATTAATATTAATGTATCATTTAATTTTGTTCTATGTATTAATATTCGTGTATCATTTAAAGCCAACATATTAGAACAAATTTTATGCTCAAATTATCCTTTTTATCTATAAATAAAACAAATTAATTTCTGTAATAGAATTAAATAAAAATTTAAAATTATGGAGAGATAAAATACTTTATACTGCCATTGGTAACTTTACAGCATTGATAAAGGGGGTCATATAGACTTTTGCTTTATACTGGACAATGTTCTGTATAAAGCATTTAGGTCACACCCCTTTTTGGAACTTTTGCTTTATACTGGACAATGTCCTGTATAAAGCATTTTTCAAATGAGGCCCATGACCGGGAATACGAATTTTAATTATTTTATTTATATAGAAAACAGTAAGAAAAAAATATAGTATTGCAGTATAAAAACAATATAGGCATGATGTCTTTTTATATGAGATTTATTTGTATTCAGCACGAAACAGGGGGACTGCTCGGCAGAGCCTCGCAGTACCCCTGTTTCTTATCCTCATCCAAATAAATCTCATATAAAAAGACACCATACCTATATTGTCTAAATATGCATGTAGTAATAATATTTATATCATAAAAAAGTAAATAAAAATCTATATTACTTGATAACGATTAATTTACCTGGCTTGAAGACAGTTCTTGATCAGTGTATTGAATGCAAAAGATGATGATTTTGTATTTTTAACTAGTAAAATTGATTGGTATTCAAGATCTCTTCCCATTACACCAATATGTATATTAGTTTCTTACAAGACAATAGTGTGGTATATATATGAATTTGTGAACCTATATTGTTGGATAGCTTTAACTATGGTTCTTTATGTGACTCCATGACAGGCACTTTTCCAGATTTTACAACTGTTGAGGACTGGCGTATTATGCACGCATTGCGCAGCTGTTTATTTATCATGTTGTATTTGTTATTTTCAAATTCATTATCAGGAGCTAGTCTTGGCAAGTTCTCAAAATATGAAAATCGATGAGAAAAACTTAATGACAATTTACCTTTGTTTTCTTATGATTAAATGGTAGGAAGGTTTGAAATGTCATTATATTCTTGCTTGATCTCAGAAAATTTAGCTCATTGTATTAACATTTTACACTTTTAAATCCCACTAGAATTAGTGTGTTATACATACATTGTGTGTGTCTGTTGGTTTATGTGATTCCATTTGAATAAGAAGAAGAGTTTTATTTTTCCATGTAACTATCAAATATTGAATTTGTTTGTCATTTGTTTTGGGTGCATATTATATTGGTAATTATATTTATTTCTGTTATTGACATTAATAAGTGCAATTTTCATCATTAGGATATAACATATATATATAGAGGGTGAGGAGTAGAGGTGTTCTCTTGGTTCATGGTCCTCAATCACCTATACATACTTTGAAGTATTCTCATTTATAAATTATAACATAGAAGAGATTACCCGTTATTCATTGCTAATGACATATTCTTTGAAACTAGAAACGTGATTCAACCCAAAGTGTACATGAATATTCATTGGAACGTCCCTTACAAAATAATAATAATTATGTGAATCAGAAATCAAGACATTGTATAATAAATATGGTATAAATATAAGCTTTGAATAACCAGGTTCAGATGAATCTGTAGCTAACAGTATATGAAGAATGCACATTTTTAGATAATTGGTACATGTAAATACATTATAATTTTTTGTTAGATTTTCTTCAATTGTTGGCATTGCTACCTGATGTATGAGGTAGAAATTTTATTATATTTTTAAGTCCGTTCAATATTCGTGTATGTCGTTAAGAGTATTTCCATTCTGGTCTGACAGTGTTCTCAATAAACAAAACAAAATATTCTTGGTTATAGTAGCAGTATTTTTATAAGTTTCAACATGCTACCTGATGTTATTTTAACTACTAACATTTTTTAAACATCAAATATTGGTAATTATTAGTGAAATTAACATTACATGTAAACATGTTTACTGAATTAATTTGTAAAGACAATAATGGCCGGCCTTTATGAAAACATTAAGCTTATGTATAATTGATCAAAAATAGGATCAACATGTTTTGATTTGATTTATTGTGCTTAACGCCACTTTCAGCTATACTATGGCGATCAACATGTTTTGATAGAATGTAGACAGAAACAAGTATATTGCATTTTTAACATTTTCTATTGTCTTTCAGTATTTTATGCCAAAGATAGAAGCTTGTATATTCCATAGTGTTGTTTTTTTTAGATATAGACATGAAGCTTCAGAAGGGTCTTTTTGTGAGGACCTGTAACCTTGCAGGTTTTGAAGCTGGACTTTTAACCTTAAAATGTCTTTCCCAAAAAGTAATCAAAAATGAACTAAAAGTGACATCATCATTTTTAAAACTTAAAAAGAGATCCATCTGAAGTTTTGAACTAACAAATCATGTCTAGAATCAACTCTCTGCAACCTGTCTTGTACAACTAACTTGACTTTCTTTGGGTTCCTAAGTTTCCTGCACTAGTAAAATTGACTGTCATGATTTAACTGATATACTAGTGAAGCTGACATTGGACCCCTAAAATTAACTTAATAATGGATGTAGACGAGAACTAATGTAGGATTTTTTTTAATTATTTATCAATGATGTCAGTGTTCTCCTGACATTAAGTAAAAAACAATTTAAACGTGGAAGAACACAGATGATATATAGTCTTCTTCTTTTCGTTCGCCTTTACATATCCAAGTGTCATATTGTGGTCTGCTAGAGTGCGCCAATTACGGCCCAGCACCTCCGACTTCAGCACTCAGGGTTTCTGTTAAGGTTACCTCTCCCTTAGGTTCTGGTATAAGACCTTTCCTGGAAGCACAGGTCCCAAACTGGATTTATCTACTGGGTTTTCTCCGGAAGTCTTTCCTATAAATGGGTATACCGCAAGGCAGCGGAGGTTTGACAATGGAGTTTCCCTCTCCATCCACAAAACAGTGGAACTATTTAACCCATAGCTTGGAACTAGGTTTGCAGACACCAGGGCATATCCACACACCGGTGAGCCATGCATGCTGTGCATCTAGGGGCCTAGTTTCCTCCAAGACCTTGTGGTTCTGCCTGGAGCCGCCAAGCATCCAGTTACCATCTACCCCCTCGAGGAGGTTCCCATATCTGGGCCAAATAGGTTTTACTGTATGAGAGGCTATAATTGGCGAGGAAGGCTTACACACTCGGCTCCCCTTTTCACAGCAAGCTGCTAGCCAATGGTGGAGCTGAAAGCGAATGTGACAAGCACACACATGTACTGTATGCATCAATACAGTCATTGTGGTAGATGTATATAGTGAGACTCCTATCAACATTTTGTGTTAAGAATAAGTCTGTTTTGGAAATTATAAGTGCACTTTGATCAATTTTAAATTATAATATTAAATATATCTTTAGATTTACACTTATTAAACAATAATAAAAATGAAGTACATAGCCCTTTCAATATCATAATATAGAAAATACTAAAACAGGGAAGGCAACTCTCTGAAAGAACCAATAAAATTCAATGATAAAGATATAGTGACAACACTTATTTTGTAATGGATGATATTGCATATCAGAATAAAAAGCATACATTTAATTGGTTGAAGCTACTGGTCTATGCACAGTTTTTGGACCGATCTCTATCAGCATATAAAATTGCAGTTCCTATTAGGTTTCTTGATTCCTTGAAAATTTCAGTGCATTTATATTGTGTGGGTCAGATTCCGATCTTCAATACAATAAACACAATAGTTACTGATTTATATTGTAATATCAGTAACTATTATATAAATATTTTACTCTAGTTTATTATCATGTTTTAAAGTACATGTACATATATATTTTAACAATATTATACTTTACGTTTTTATTTTCCCTATTTGCCTTTGTTAGCGCAGCCGGTCCATATAACGTTATATGGACCGGCAGTGGACTGCCTCGTTTTCGAGTCTTTATTTCGGGAGATAATTGGGCTTGTTTTTGGATGCGAAGTATAATATAACAAATAGTTCACAGCACTTCGGGCCATATGGCAGTTTATGGACCGGTCTGTCACCCACAAAATACTATATGGACCTCAGCTTCGTTTTGATCCATATAATATTTTGTGGGTGACATCCCGGTCCAGAAACTGCCATATGGCCCTCAGTGCCGTGAACTATTTGTTAAATATTGAACAATTTTTCAAGATGATTTGATCAAATATGTGTGCTTGTGTCAGATGTTCAATATTGTAATGTTCACTTCTTAATCATGGCAATTAACATATGACTTTTTATCACTAGATATGTAGTTATTTCCATGGTAGCCACACTCATAATACTGATCTTTATTCAGTATTGTAACAGATTGAGATATCAATATATCTGAAAACAATTATTATTATGAAATGAACATCCCAGATGTTACACACCATGTAATCTGTGTTTAGTTAAATAAACTAGAGTTAAATATTGTATTGAAATATTTGTAAATGGGAAGTTTTCATTTCCTGATAGCCATGACCTCTGACCTGAACCCAAAGAGGGTACAACTATATTCCCAGTAATGCGACTATGTGTAGACAGGCTGCAGAAAGTGGTTGTATTATATTAACATTTTGTAATGTGTGTAGTTATGACTTGATGGGGCAATATCATGCTCCAGAGGTATTGTCCATTTCAAAGAATACAAACTTCAAATGGAGTTCCTTAGATTTAACTCATTTCCATGTATGAAACAGAATTTATTGTGTAATGAACAAAATATTGTTGATTTTGAAATGCTATGCGATACAGTTGGCTCCATTTTTTAAAGAAAAATATGTTCCTTGAATTTGATGCATTTGCCTTGTATATAAAACAGTATTTATTGTGATATGAACAAAATATTGTTAATTATCCGTATATCATTTTCATTTTTGTCATAATTGATAATCATATAAAATGTCTAACATTAATTATTGTTCCTAACTATTTCATTTTGCTATAAATTTAACTCAGAATGTTCATTTGTGTTGTATGCTAATTAAACATTGTAGAACAATACCTAGAATTGGTAGAAACTGAATACCTATGTCATGGTGACCGGAATACATGTATTAATTTAAAACTTTAATTCAGTCTTCTCTTCCCTCCTCCCCCAGGGGCATAGGTAACTCTCAGTATATATTAGTATATAGGGGTTAGCCATTCAACTTAAATATATAAAATTGTATGATAACCAATTTCTTTTTACGCTTGTGAAGCTAATGCTAATACGCTAATTTCCAAATTTTCTTGAACTGCCACAATATAACTGAAATATTGTTGAAAGTGGCATTAAACACCATAACCCAAATTTTCCTGAAAATATTTGAGGTATTTCAAGCAAATTGCAAAATTTAATAAAGTGATCATATTTATTACCTGAATAAGATACCACTACTATAAGTATTGTAGGAATTCCCTTGTAAAATGATGTGAGCAGGTGCTTCTCAGAGATGTAGCCAACTCTATCTGGTCATATTTTTCATCCTCTTTAACAAGAAAGTGTCTTCCTGTGGTCACTTTATTTTACATACTAAATGTATCTTTGATGTTGAAATGAAATGTTTTTTCAAAGTTACAAAACTCAAACTGTGCCTATTGGTTATGTTTATAAAGAGCTTCCCAGTGCTCTCTGTATGTAAAATTAGGAAACTTGAATCTTACTTGATATAGAATGTTAACATGAATCATTTTAACAATCTTTTATTAGAATTTTCAACAAAATATCTTTATAAAGGTACTCAGCTTCAGCATGTTTGTTTTTTTTTTCTTTCCAAATCTTCTAAAAATATTTTTTCACTTGTAACCAAGCAATGTTTTAATAGCAGAAAGTAATACATTGCTTCGTTTTTCTGAAGTTTCTGTGTTCTTCAAGTATTCTGACTGTTTTTCATTCATATCATTTTGTTGTTTAAAACTATGCTTTACTTCATGTGTTTTATATGCAAGGTATCATATTTTTATATCACTTTGCAGATAAATTTGCCATCAAATTGATGGTATTAAAATGTTTGTTAGATCACCTGGATGAAACTTCAAAGTGACATTTGACATATTGTCGTAACTTTTTTGTTGGTTGTCATTTGTCATTTATCCTCTGTAAAGTTTTCATATTTCATTCTTATTCTTCTGAAACCACTGAGCCAAATGAACCTTTGAATTTATAAGAATGTTTGTTGGAAGATTCTGTACAAACTATTCTTTCAGTCTAATCTGAAAAGCAATATGGCTACCAGAGTCCAAATTGTGGCTGGTTGAAATTTCAAAAATCTTCTCAGCTACCAACAGTAGAATTCCTACATGACCCACTACATGTTTTGTCAATCAGATATCCAAGATGGCCTCCACTTTAAGTCATACTGGTATTTGTACATTGTACATTATGGGAAAAAATTAAATATAAAATGTAAAATAGCATAAATCTGACAGAGCCCAAACCATATAGGAATGATAATCTGATGATGATTGCCAAGTTTTTATTTCCTACCACAAACTTAGTGGGTTCAAAGCCTAATAACCACTTCACACAAGTGTTAATGTTTTAACCCCTTCACAATGCCAGTTCCTACCACTATAGGGGCCATCAGGGGCAGATCCAGGATTTCAAGTTAGGGGGGGGGCACTTTAAAAAATCGCGCCGAGCGGAGAGAGGCGCGAACATCTTTGGGGCATTTCGTGTGAAAAATCACGATTTTATGCAAAAAAAATCCTATTTTTTCCAATTTTAGGGGGGTGCATGCCAGGTGCGTCCCCCTGGATCCGCCCCTGATCATGATCATGGTTTTATAGTACACCCTAATCACTCCCCTATAAGTCTTATCATCATAATGTAGCTAAAAATTGCTGAAAGTTATGATAAACACAAATAACCCTAACCTATTCTACAAAATACCCCCTTTTTTCCCCTTTGCAGGACATATTTTATCATACAAAAAAATGTAGATCCCAAGGGGGGAATTTGAAATTCCATCTCTCAAAAATGTTTAACAAATCAATTACTCTAATTAAACAACAGTTCTTAAAATGAATTAATTTTAATTTTGTTGAAGGCTATCATTATTTGATAAGAGTAGAAATATACAGGACACATTAGCTCCAATCTGAAAATCTACACTCCAAAGAAAAAGCGTATCCATTTTCATCTATTGTATAAATCTGAGTATGATTAATCCATATATTATAAAAATGAGGGTACAGTGATCAAAATAAATATTTATGGCCAGTTATCGGTATTTATTTTTGACACCATGATGGTGCATATACATGTAGGTATGAAATAAATAGCTAAGTTGTCCATGTATTTATTATCATAATATCATTAACATGTTAAAAATATTGTATTTAATAAAAAAAAAAAAGAAGAAGATTTTTTTAGTTTTAATTGTATATTTGTCAAAGAAGTGGTAATTTTGTATACATTACAAAGCTAGCAATTTCTTGTAAGGCGCCCTTCATTGGTTAGGGTTATGGTGTTTAAGGTCGTTTTCAACAATATTTCAGATATATTGTGGGGTCAGTTTTATTGGTGGAGAAAATCACTGACCTGTGGCAAATTGTTTCTTGCTGGTCGGCATCAAACAACGCTAACCCTGAAGTGGATAGAGAAATATTACTTATATAGGATATTGCATATAAGAAATACTAGCATACTTGTCTATCATGTAAAATTATTTAAAGATAACATAACAACCTCGGTTGTGTAAGGAGCTGTGTTGCGGAGTGGTTCGTGCCCAGTTACCCCCCCCCTCCCTACACAAGAAGGGTTTGAAGATGCCAAAGCGATAATGAGAATCTGTATATCTAAGAAGAACAGACAACACAATGGCCAAAAGAAAAAGGACAAAAGGACAAACAACGATCTACAAAACATACACATAAAACTAAAGATCAAGTAACACGAACCCCACTAAAAACCGGGAGTGAACACAGGTGCTCCGGAAGGGTAAGCAGTTCCTGCTCCACTAGTGACACCCGTCTTGTTTCAGTAAGTTCAGGATTTCATCAGTTAGTCCTTTCTGTTTATCTGTACTTTCCTTCCTCATCTTCCTGGTAGTCACCACATAACTCAAAATGCTGACATTGACAATAAACACCAATAACTCTCCTTACTCGATACATGCACTTCAATAACACGTGGTGAGGTTAAATTAGTTTTATAGACCCAAACCTTGCGGTCGTATTGTGTTTTAAGAATGTCGTCGTAGTTTTCCGTCTATTGACAAACGGGTTATTTCATTAATAACTTATTAAGTTATTTTTACCGATCCTTCTGAAATTTATATATAATGATCCAGTTCTAACAAGAAGTCCATACCTACCTATATATATAGCTAACATTATGGTATCCGCAACCTATACGAAACTACATGTGTTCTAACAACATTCCCCCCTCAGTTTGTATCATACAATTGCAACCAAGCAAAGCTTTTTATTTCTATATAAAATGTATATGTATATTGTAAATGTTTTTTTATTGTTCGTCACAGTCTTGTTAACAGCTTATGTGACAATAAAATATCGAATCCAAGTTAAATTGAATGATGTATGAGGTAACACTGGCTTTGTGTATTAAAATTCGATTAAATTGTCTGTTCAACATACATTCGTGTATTTCATTGTTCTTCCATTCACTTGATATACTCGCTTTACTCTGAAGCCACCATTGCCATTTACCAAAATGTTCATTGAACCTATTGCTTACAAGTTTTAATTATATAATGGGCGTCGTTGAATTTTCATCTATATACACAATCAGTGTCTATCCCCACAACGTTCTGTGTTCGATTCCCGCTCATGTTGAGGTATACACGATAGAACCTCAAGCGATAAAGTTTATCAGCGAGCTGCGACAATTTGGTGGCTTTCTTCTGATACTCTGGTTCCTCAACCAATAAAAACTGACCACTAATGTATTAGTGAAATATGATTGGAGGTGGCGTTAAACACACATCAAGTTTATCGTTCATCTCGGGTTAAACCTGATACCATTAACTCTCACACGATTCCAATCCACCTATATACCCGTATAATTCACAAAGATATAGGATCTTTATAGGTTAAAAGGGTACATGAGATATGCAATGCTTTTCACTGACCATTGTTCCATATGACCATAATTCACAGGCACACGTCTCTATCAATGTATCTTCACCATCCAACCCGAGTTATGCGTGGAAATAGTAAAGATAAGTTGATAGAGATTTACTATACTTCTTGTTTCAATAATATAACATTAGTTTCTTCAACAATTTTACTAAACTTATTGATATTATATCACAAATATTGAGGATAATAGCATTTTTTAATAAAAATATAATAGTTATTTGAAAATATAAATCAATAAACATCAAAATAACAAAGCATAGCATGAAGTTTGATTTTGTTCAAGGTCAATAGGGTAAAGGTCAAGGTCTTAATTGAATTCTAATATTATAGCTACCTATATAAACTGCGTGGTCGTTTGTTGAAGAAATGTATGGTGTGTTTCGATTTGTACTCAAGTCTAATAAGGGTAATAACAAAATTACCGAACACCGAGCAATCTTCTAAAGGGAAAAGTCAAAACTCATAAATCAACAGACAATATCAGTCAACAACCGGAAAACTGGGAAAACTGCAATGGCCCTGGCTTGGTATAGTACAGGCATTTCTAAAGAAATGGCGGGTTGAATCAGATTTTACAGCGAAAACCTCCCGCTTTCATTACGGTTCAAAGGTTCCGGTTGTCACTATAACAGCATTTATAACAATACTGGAACAAAATAGGTAAAATAGTAGTCAACGCAGTACTAAATTCAGTTAGGAGGGTAGAATATTTCTCGTGAACCATCTCCATCAATAACTATGAGTCCTTTGAAGTATTTTAATTACGAAAGTAAATGTCAAAAACATTTTTACGTCACACATTCACAAAAAATATCTTCAACATTCTAAAACAAGCTTGTCACTGAATGTTGTCAATTAAAAAAACTCAATAGGAAACATGTACATCATGTAGGTCGTTTAAATTGCATTCGGCGAGGCAGCATAATATTAGGAAAATAATTTAAGATAATAGCATGTTTAACTAGTATTACTGTGAGCACGGCTCACTAAAATATACCCCCGCTCCCCACATCTGTCCAACCTATTTCCATAACCAAAACATTACTGATTGTTCCGACCAAAAATGAAAGGGACCCTCCTCTATTACCCAGCCAATGATTATTTAGTAAAGTTTCACCAGATTCCATCATACATTACCAAAATTTTCCTATGACATTGTATAAAATATAAGGCCCCTAATTCTGGAACAATAAAAGTGAATATCATCAAAAATGACAGAGATCCTTCTCTCTTCATGAGTAAACTACTGCTCAAATTTCAAAATATTCTGAGAAACACTACTCAAGTTATCATACGACATAGGGTAGAAATCCTATTTTCCGTCATATCAAGTCCAATAACTCTGGAACGGCAAAAGTGAAAATCGTCAAAAATGAAAGGGATCCTCCTCTCTTCACCGATAAGCTGCTGATAAAATTTCAAAACATTCTGAGAAACACTACTCAAGTTATCATACGACATAGGGTAAAAATCCTATTTTCCGTCATATCAAGTCCAATAACTCTGGAAGGGCAAAAGTGAAAATCGTTAAAAATTAAAGGGATCCTCCTCTCTTCACCAATAAACAGCTGATAAAATTTTAAAAGATTCTAAGAAGCACAACTCAAGTTATCGTGCGACATAGGATTTGTCTACAGACGAACGGACGGACAGACGGACATGGTGAAACCAGTATTTCCCCCTACAACTTTGTTGCGGGGGTATAATAATACAGATATAGGATAATTACACATTTTTCTGATTCAGCATGACAGAAACACTTAGCAGTTTTCTGATTCATGGTGACATGAACATAAGGATTTTACCACTCTCCCGATTCATAACGACAGGAAGACGTTTGACAGTCTCCTTATTCGGGATGACCAAATACGTGTGCGATACTTCCACAGTTTTGTGCATGTGCCAAGCCAGGATTTAGATTTCCAGCGTCACGTGTAATGGTCTGTGTTCAGTTCAGTGAGTTAATGTGAGATGTGTTTGTTCGTTTTGTTGATATTCGTGGAATGGTCTGTGTTCAGTTCAGTGAGTTATTGTGAGATGTGTTTGTTCGTTTTGTTGATATTCGTGGAATGGTCTGTGTTCAGTTCAGTGAGTTTATGTGAGATGTGTTTGTTCGTTTTGTTGATATTCGTGGAATGGTCTGTGTTCAGTTCAGTGAGTTAATGTGAGATGTGTTTGTTAGTTTTGTTGATATTCGTGGAATGGTCTGTGTTCAGTTCAGTGAGTTAATGTGAGATGTGTTTGTTAGTTTTGTTGATATTCGTGGAATGGTAGACCGTCACTGTTTTAATTTTCTTTTCACACTATATTGTTAATGTCTGCCAATTTCATACTGTGTCAGATTCTTCATTCCAGTTATTAATATTGCTCTCCATTGAATTCTTAGGGCTGTTTATACTGCTATTGAATATTTTCGGAACATGTTTTTTGTCTTTTTCATCAAGTTGTTTGTGGTCTGTATCTTCTGTCGGTTCCCACTTAATTGTAAATTCAGATTGTGCATCTTCGTCTCCCAAGTCACTGTCGGTGCCGTAATATGATTCTGTCAACGAGTCGTCATCATCTCGAAGAGATTGTTCTGAATTGTATACCGAGTAAGACTCTGGCGACAGCGTAAAAAAGAATTTAATACTCCGAATATAGTCCTCGCCTTCCACATCACAATTTTGGAATGCGTCCGAGTAAAATGCACTTTGTTTAATACTGGATTCATTCAAAGCAATATAGAATTTTAACGGTGTTTTGACTTGTAATTCAAGAAGCAGAAGATCGTCATCTATTGTTGAGGCAACTGCAGTTTCTTCTTCGACGATATCATAGCATTGTAAATAGCTTGAATATTCGGACGCAAATGTTGGTACGTCACCTATCACGTGACGAATGTTTAACGGAAAATTATCTTGGTTATCAACTATATCCTTAATTTGAAACAAACCATCGTTGGTTACGGACTTGTTAATCTTATAAAACTTGCCATTTTGTGAAAATGGTAAATACATTTCTTTGTCTTTTTCGTCAGTACAAACTAAATACTTTGATTGGTTGGTCTTTCTGGTCATAGATCCTGCTACATCTGTTCGTTTAACGTGTAGGATTTCACCAGATGCTATTTGTTTTCTTTCTGTTTGTTTGTTTCCTTGTTCACTTTCTGTTAAACATACACAACTTATACTATTGGCAACTAGGACTTCTTCAGTATCTTGACCAGCAACAGATTCTAATGTAGTACTGGGTAAATATTTCTCTGAGGGGTCATTTAATCGGGTAAACCAACCTGGAAAATATAAGAAGAGTTTGAAGAAACCAAAGGGGTAATCAGAATCCGTATATCGAAGAAGAACAGACAACACAATAGCCAAAAAGAAAAAGGACAAAAGGACAAACAACGACTCTACAAAACACACGCAATAAAACAAAAGATCGAGTAGCACGAACCCCGCTAAAAATAGGAGGTGAACACAGGTGCTCCGGAAGGGTAAGCAGTTCATGCTCCACTAGTAACACCCGCCGTATTAATCTAGTTACAAATCCGGTGATAAATCATGAATGTGTTTTTTTTGTCACATACCAAATGTATATTTCATTATTGTGTCTCTGCCTTAAATATAGTGCTACGCTGGGCACAGCATGGTACGACCATAACGAGTCGACAAGGGCTGCATCCTATATCAGTTTTACTACAACCAACTTTAACTATAAAACTGATATAGAGGACATCCCCATGGATACCACCAAAAAACACCGTCATTTAATGAAAAAACGTATCAAACAAAGTCAAAATTAGATGAAAAATAAAAATTGTGTATATCTTCCAAATATGAAAATTTCGGAATTTGTGTCCCTTTTCGAAATTAAGATAGGTAGTTTTCTTATTGACTGATAAATAAAGCAATATGATGACTTTTTTTCTTCTTTTTGCAAAACAAATGCATTTAAATTGGATGAAAAATATTCAACTTATGCTAATTGGTACTCTTCGATTCCTTTCCGTAAAGTTTATCCCAGAAATCCACCGGCACAGTTCCGCAAGCTCTCAGTACCATCCATTTAAAGAGTAAAATGCATTGAAAAAAAATGAATGAATTTTCAGCTATATCATGGCGAGAACAAGTTAATTTTCAATGAGAAGATGATGGGGTACGCTTTGTACTAGACTAATACGCTTAATTGGATTTTTACAGTGCTAGCTCACTGAAACAACAGTCCGCAGATAGACATGTCGCCGCGCCCACCAGTCTTTGCTCGTTCTCCTTAATGCTGCGAGTTTGGCGGAGAAGCAAAAAAAAAAACAATTCTATAGTCTTTGCTTTGACCCGATCGGAGCTCGAACCCACGATCTGCCGCACCCGAGGCGACTGCACGCTAATCATGACCCCATCGGTGAGAGATGAATGTAATTCGTCGATGTACCTTTATTACCTGAGAAGAATCATTGTGCTAAAATTACAGAAGGATCGGTCAATATGAAAAAGGTTATCGCACGAAAACCATAGTGTTTACATCCGGGCAACAACAAAGACGACGACAACAGGCCTATTACATAACATTTGTGCAATTGTATTTTGATGTAAAACAGACCACGTTTGATAGTTTAATTTAAACCTTTGTCTTTTTGTCCAAAGAATATTTCAGTAAATTCCATATATTTGGGGAAAATACGAGAAAAGACATGTTTATTTGTCAAATCACTGATAGCCTTTGCTCTGTGAATATGTTTGCCGAGTGGAGAGGACACAAATATGTTTTAAACGTTTTTCATTTATAATTTTTTTTTAAGATAAAATCACAGTTGCTTGACTCTTAAAAATAAAATTAGAAATAAACAGGTACTGGTGGGTATGTCTATATAAAATGGTGATAATGTTCAACGATCAACAAAGACTTGAAGGTTTTTATGGTTTTGTAATAAAAACGTGATTTGGCGAGCAAACATAATTTGACTTGTTTAAATTTACATTTGTATTTGAAAAAAAAATGGGACCATAATTATACACACAAATATATATTTGTCCTAACATTGACACCTATATTTCCCCCATTAATCTGATAGAATTCCTATTGATGTAGTGTCTACAGTGCCCGTGGCGAGAAGTACATGACCGGAAAATAACCTGGTGCCACAAAATTCCCTAATGTCCGTCTATGGCCCAAATTATACTAGATATATAGTCTATATAATAAGAATATATCACCACTAAAGTTGTGAGTTTGAATCCCGTTCATGGCGATGGTGTACTCTATACTACATTATGTGATAAGTTTGTCAGTGACTTGCGACAGGTCGATGGTTTTATCCGGGTATTCCGGTTTCTTCAACCCATAAAACTGACCGCCGCGATATAACTGAAATATTGTTGAAAGTGGCGTTAAACACCATAAACCAAACCAAACCCATGATATGAACAATAGTCCATATATTTCATTTGAATACAGTATACCTAGTTTACTCATATAGACCTAATCATACTACATGTATATTATAGAGTCTACAGATCTATATAAGAAAATGCTTTCATTTATTTTATTTACAACATACCATTGTAGTCGGACGGAATAACAACATGACTTCCAGTTTCCTGTAATTCGTCTTTCTCTGTATCTAGTATCATTACGGAAGCTTTTACCTTTTTCACCGATCTTTGACTGTGTATTAGCAAAGGTTGAGAAAGGTCAAAATGCAGAACGTCCCAATCAAGACTACAAGAGCTGACATTACACTTTACAGCACATGGAAGTCGAAAATTGTTTGTTATATGATTTAGTGTATATGAATGTGTACTCCATTTAAAATTAAGTGGTTCATTCGCCGACACAAACTTCCGTGTTCCACCTTTGAATCTTCTAGGATTTTTAATCATATTTTCTGTTTCATCACAGCTATCACAGATTATTAAAATCGACGGATTTGTTTATTTTTCTGGATTAAATTATATTTACGATCCATACACTTCTTGATACACAGTAGACATAGATAATTGACATAAAGTTAAACATCTTTTAAAGTCGCCATATTTAAACGTTTTCTATTAATGTTTCAAAATATTACGGATGAGTAAATTTCTATATAACGAATTAAAATTCAGACAACATCACAAATCGTCATGTTTTACTTATCTTTATAAAGTCTGAGAACATAGAAATGGAATTCATATGTAATTTTCATTTCAAAGTGTACATATCCCGAAGCTGCTTACATAATCTTATTAATATTTTTTTAGTTACTATAAAATGTGTTTCAAATGACACAAATTATTATGATAAGGCCTATCTAAAGTTTCGTGACTATTTCTACCTACGTATGTGATCACCGTGGCATGGTATTTAAATTATATATAACATAAACGATTGGTAATTCAGTATCAATGTCAGATGCTTAAACTTACAAAAGTTGACACGCCACACCTCATAAACACACAATTACGGTAGTTTATTTCTATGTCTAATGGTTTGGAACGTCGAGAAAGGAGTTGATAATTCCCGAGATTTCTGAATTAACACGTGATATGGTTCAACATTTTTCAAACGAAACGTAATTATATGCTTCAGGGGAAAGTCATCTAGTACATAACAAAATTGTAGGAGTGAACCACACCCGCGATTTCCGATAATACAGAATTTATAACACCATAGATTGTGTTGCTATTCTGTAATAAGGCACGAAGGACAAACATGTATATAAGAACAGATTGAAGATACCATAGAGGTAACCAGAAGCCGCAAATCTAAGATACCAAAGGGGTAACCAGAAGCCGTAAATCTAAGATACCATAGAGGTAACCAGAAGCTGCAAATCTAAGATACCAAAGGGGTAACCAGAAGCCGCAAATCTAAGATACCATAGAGGTAACCAGAAGCCGTAAATCTAAGATACCAAAGAGGTAACCAGAAGCCATAAATCTAAGATACCAAAGAGGTAACCAGAAGCCGTAAATCTAAGATACTAAAGAGGTAACCAGAAGCCGTAAATCTAAGATACCAAAGGGGTAACCAGAAGCCGTAAATCTAAGATACCAAAGAGGTAACCAGAAGCCGTAAATCTAAGATACCAAAGAGGTAAACAGAAGCCGTCAATCTAAGATACCAAAGAGGTAACCAGAAGCCGTAAATCTAAGATACCAAAGAGGTAAACAGAAGCCGTAAATCTAAGATACCAAATAGGTAACCAGAAGCCGTAAATCTAAGATACCAAAGAGGTAATCAGAAGCTGTAAATCTAAGATACCAAAGAGGTAACCAGAAGCCGTCAATCTAAGATACCAAATAGGTAACCAGAAGCTATAAATCTAAGATACCAAAGAGGTAACCAGAAGCCGTCAATCTAAGATACCAAATAGGTAACCAGAAGCCATAAATAAAAGATATCAAAGATGTAACCAGAAGCCGTAAATCTAAGATACCAAAGAGGTAACCAGAAGCCGTAAATCTAAGATACCAAAGAGGTAACCAGAAGCCGTAAATCTAAGATACCAAAGAGGTAACCAGAAGCCGTAAATCTGTAAATCTAGCATACCAAATAGGTAGCCAGAAGCCGTAAATCTAGGATACTAAAGAGGTAACCAGAGGCCGTCAATCTAAGATACCAAATAGGTAACCAGAAGCCGTAAATCTAAGATACCAAAGAGGTAACCAGAAGCCGTCCATCTAAGATACCAAAGAGGTAACCAGAAGCTGTAAATCTAAGATACCAAATAGGTAACCAGAAGCCGTCAATCTAAGATACCAAAGAGGTAACCAGAAGCCGTAAATCTAAGATACCAAAGAGGTAACCAGAAGCCGTAAATCTAAGATACCAAAGAGGTAACCAGAAGCCGTAAATCTGTAAATGTAGGATACCAAATAGGTAGCCAGAAGCCGTAAATCTAGGATACTAAAGAGGTAATCAGAGGCCATCAATCTAAGATACCAAATAGGTAACCAGAATCCGTCAATCTAAGATACCAAATAGATAACCAGAAGCTATAAATCTAAGATACCAAAGAGGTAACCAGAATCCGTCAATCTAAGATACCAAATAGGTAACCAGAAGCCATAAATAAAAGATATCAAAGATGTAACCAGAAGCCGTAAATCTAAGATACCAAAGAGGTAACCAGAAGCCGTAAATCTAAAATACCAAAGAGGTAACCAGAAGCCGTAAATCTAAGATACCAAAGAGGTAACCAGAAGCCGTAAATCTGTAAATCTAGGATACCAAATAGGTAGCCAGAAGCCATAAATCTAGGATACTAAAGAGGTAATCAGAGGCCGTCAATCTAAGATACCAAATAGGTAACCAGAACCCGTAAATCTAAGATACCAAAGAGGTAACCAGAATCCGTCAATCTAAGATACCAAATAGATAACCAGAAGCTATAAATCTAAGATACCAAAGAGGTAACCAGAATCCGTCAATCTAAGATACTAAAGAGGTAACCAGAAGCCGTAAATCGATATAGGACAGACAATACAATGGCCACAAAAGGGCAAAATGACAAACCATGTCATTGTGATCTACAAAACATTACACGGAAAACTAAAGACCAAATAATACGAACACCCCATTCTCTATCCAGAGTTGTCGTTCCTGCTACGCTACACAACATCTCTGTCAACGCTCATTTTACAAGATTCTTGTAAAACTTAGAAACAGTAAAAAAAATGTACTTAAAATTGTTTTAATTATTGTAAATATCAATAAAGACGAAAATAATTCACTCATTTCAAATCAATTCTCTCTTAAAAATGATTTTACCCCCCACTTCTTGGAGAACTATTTTGCGGAGGTAAAAATTAAAAAGTTAAAAACGATCACAAATCATTTTTAAGAGAGAATTTATTTGAAATGAGTGATTTATTTTCATCTTTATTGATATTTACAATAATTAGAACAATTTTAAGTAGATTTTTTTTACTGTTTCTAAATTTTACAAAAATCTTGTGTAATGGGCGTTGACAGAGATGTTGTGTAGCGTAGCAAGGAACGACAACTCTGGATAGAGAATGACGAACACCCAAGTGCTAAAACCTCAGGTGATATCAGGTGCTCCGGAAGGGCAAACAGTTCCTGCTCGACATGTGGCATCCGTCTTGTTACTCTTGTTACACACCAGGTGATAACACTGGTATGAAATAGTATATATCTATATATCTCCTAGACTGTAGCAGCCAGGGATCATGTTGGAAATTAGATTTTCCTGATACAGCTTAGACGTACTAGAAAAATTGATATTTTCCACCAGGATTATTCAGTATTGCTACAACAACGTTCCTGTTAGTAGGAATTTGATGATGTAACACGTTATTTTATTATCCTGGTATGAATCTCTAACTTTGAATCTGTATGCAACAGGAAAATTGAACTTTGAAATTCCTACGAGTAGGAAAACCAATATTAGAAATTTCATCAAGTAGGAATTTTGAATGTTGGAAGAATTATTATAGGAATTGTGAACTTTGAAACTTTTAGCAAACAACAATATCAAACAGAAAACAATTACACGACATGTGGGAATAGTTTATATGTAGGGTTATTGCACAAATATTGAGGGATATCGTCCCGAGATCATATTGTACGAGATTGTGAGTGCAATATGATATACAGCGAGGGACACTATTCCTCAATAACCCTTTTATAATATAGTTTGAAATATTTCAGTCTGTGACAATTACATTTCACCATATTTCTTCGCAACATCAAGGACGTACATGTATATATTTCCGCCATCTTGTTTTTTCTTTTTTTCGCTATCTCTCGTTTGCTTGCGCAGGGGCGTAGCTGGAATTAAAATGAAGAGTAGGCACCAAATCGGCGAAGGGTCTGGTTGCCGCTTAAGGCCCCCAGTGGGTCCAGGGCAAAGCCATGGAAGGGGGTCCAGGGGGCGAAACCCATCGATTTCAGTGATTTAGAGTGTTTTAAAAGTGACACAAAAATGGGGAACATTCACCCAAATTTAACCAACAGGTGTCGCTCGAGTACTAACGGTGGTTAGCTGAGCGTTTTATTTTCGCACAGACGTTTGTAACCTATGTAATGTGATCACGTCATCACGTTGAAATATAATTTTGAGGACAACGTTGCAATCATATCTGAGTCACGGGCACCTATTACTAACTGTGAATGCGAATATGAAATAAAATTACATTCTTATATTTATTTTCTTTTGTCCTCCATGGGCAAAAATCAATATTTTCAATAATTTTGTACTTGGGAAATACGCATAGTACACGTACAATAACTAGAATGAGGTAATTAGTTACTAAATTTAGTACAATTACATACACATGTATACATGTAGATAGATGTACGTTGTAACAAAGTTTGATATTGGTTTACATTCTTTGTATTTCCTTTATAAATGATTTTCGTGTTAGTTTCCTAGTTTTGTTGTATCGCGATTTTATATTTTCATGGTAAATAAACGTTTATCAATGGTTAGAATCTCAATCAATTAAAACAATGTATTCTTGGCGAATTTTATGTATACGGTGTCGGATTCCAATAACGGTGGTTGTCTTTCAGATACAGAGCTTTATCATAGAAAATTATGTACATCTATATAAGTTTTTAGATATAAATACTTAAAAAAAATAATAATCGTGCTGGGACCTCATCTTCTTGTTGAAAAGTAAATTGGTCTCGTCGTGATATAGCTGAAAAAATGCCGTATGCAACACTATACCCACTGACTCCCAACATGATGTTAAAACATATTTTGTCTGAAACATAAATATCTACATTTATTAATCTACTATTTAAGCATATTTTTTTAAGGGTGTTAATTTTGCGATTCTTAACAATAAAATGTTCGCGAGAATTGAAAAATACAAAATTAAACATTTTACGATTTAAGCTTTCTCTTAAGTCATTCAAATAAAGGCATCAAATTAAACATTCTGAAAATATGGGGGGGGAAATAAAACGTGAATACCTGGGTCGTATTATAGATAATGTTGATTTTTTTTCATGAACAGTAATATTATGTGGATTTTATTTTTCATCAACAGTCACTTGATTATTATTAATTGGTAATAATATTAATGTGATTTCTTTTGTCAGTGACTTTCGGCAGGTCGGTGGGTTTTTTTTTTATCAGGGAACTCCGGTTTCCTCTAGCAAAAAAACTGACCGTCATGAAACAAGAAGTCGGTACGGTTTCATTTCAACGGTAATACAAGCTATTTACCAACCTCTACACTAAATGGAATGAAAATTAATAACTCGGAATATTTACTTAGTCAATATGCAGATGACTCATCTCTTATTTTAGATGGGGGTGATGACTCGCTTAGAAAATCTCTATATATTTTAGAAAAATTCTCAGAATGTGCAGGACTAAAAGCAAATTTAGATAAAACTGAAGCCATATGGATTGGGTCAAAGGTACATTCAAAAGACAAATTATTGCCAGGAGAAAAGCTCAAATGGAACCAATCGGGAAAATTTAAATTACTTGGTATCAACTATGATCTTTTTACTGAAGACAAAACAGCTATAAATTTTAAACAAAAAATAGAAAAAATAAGAACATTGTTAAACTCTTGGATTTATCGGGATCTGACTTATATGGGAAAAATTACAGTAATAAAATCTTTAGCAATTCCAATCTTAATCCAATCTCTCACTGTTTTGCCCAACCCTTTAGATAAAATAATAAATGAAATACAGAAAATTTTCTATTCATTCTTATGGAGTGGAAAGCCAGACAAAATTAAACGGAAAGTCATTATTGGCCAGTATGAGGAGGGGGGACTTAAAACGCCACATATAGAATCTTTTTGCCACGGACTGAAAATGGTATGGATAAATAAAATATTGGACCCCTTAAAAATAGCTCCATGGAAAACATTATTTATTGATCAGTATTATAAATATGGGGCAGATAAAATATGGATGTTAGACCAATATGGACTCTCAAAAGTCGCATCACATTTCAACAGATTTTGGACTGATATCTTTCAAAACTGGGGGAATTAAGGGAGAGGTCTTCCGAAAGTGATGATATTCCTTCAAATATTTTAACCCAATCCATATGGTTTAATAAAAAGCTAAAAATTGATAACACCATTGTTTTTTTTATTATAAATGGTGTGATGCAGGAATATTTTTTATAAATGATTTACTTGATGAGAACAATGAATTCCTTTCCTTCAATCGATTTAAAGAAATTTATGGGATAGAAACCACATATTTACAGTATATGGGAATTTTACATATGATACCACAAATTTGGAAGGTTAGAATTAAACTTACAAAAAAAATCACATTGATAACTTGTGAAAATTTTGAATATGTAAAGAAAAAAACAAGAAATCGAGCCAATATTTCTACAGAAAAATTTTGTCAAACCACTTTGAACCACCATCAAAACAACAAGAAAGATGGAAAATAGAATTAAATACAGAAATTGTGAACTGGGATCTGATATACAAAATTCCTTTCTATTGTACAAAAAACAATAAATTTTCGGTATTTCAATACAAAATATTGCATAGAATTTTGTGTACTAATTCCCTTCTGTATAAATGTAAATTAAAAGAGACCCAACTATGTACTTTTTGTAATGAAACAAAAGAAACAATTTTGTACTTATTCTGGGAATGTAATATTGTCAAAAGTCTATGGTTAGAAATGGCAGAAATATTTAAAAAACGATTACTCTATTAATCTATTCATTGTTCTCATTAAGTATTATATCTACTCTTGTAGATTTTCTGGACAAAAACCATGTGCATCAGGTGTAGTAAATTTATTAAAATGCACATATGACATTGAAGTTCAATCTGCGTCTTTCTATCAGACCCCTGCAATGAGAGAAAGAATTGTGAAGAAATGGGAAAATATTAAGATAATATTGGTATAAGGGAAGCAACTCAAAATATATACTGTTCTAGACAAATTCTAAATGGATGCACCACACATATGGACAGTGGGAAAGTGCATCCAACATGACTATTGTATTGTATTGTATTGTATTGTATAAATATAGTTAGTTATTGATGAAAACCATTTTTAAGTTTTGAAGTATGTAATTTCTATTTCGAAAACTATACTTTTTGAAAATGATCTATTTTTTTCATTAGTTATTTATTTAAACTAACATGATAGTGGCACAAGTAAATGATGTTTTTGAATGTACACTGTATGACAATGTTTTGTAATGCTAATAGGTAGTGACTGACACTGTCCTGCTAAATATATCTGTAATGTATTATATGTATAATGTGAAAGTAAAATATAAAAAAATAAATTAAAAAAAAACCTCTACACTAAATACAAGATATATTTGGACGGTTTTATTAAATTACACGATAGCGCTACATACGGTGATAAAATTTTTTATATGAATGGTTAAAGCACCAGGCATTAAAATGCAACTTTATCTCTTTGAAGGTTTACTTTGTAAGGAATCAATCTTATTGGGAGAAATCCGCGGATCAGAAGCAATAATTAAACTGTTGAACTTTCTTGCATAAGGTTTCTTGAAAACCGGACATTTGTTATATAATACGAGGCCCGGGTGGCTCATTGAGTTAGGTCGTTGGATCTAACAACTCATACAAGCCTATCACCAATACGGCGTGGGTTCGTGCCTGGCTTTGTAAATTACAAAAAAGGGTGCACTCGACTCACAGCCGCAAGTGATAAAGTTTACCAGTTGCTTGCCATGGTCGGTGGTTCTCTCCGGGTACTCCGGCTTCTTCCACCACTGAAACTTGTCGCCATGATATAGCTGAAATATTGCGTTAAACACCAAAAATCAAATCTTATTATATAATACGAAGTTGCATGGAAACGGCCTAGACACATATTCATGTCATTAAGAGGACGACCTTTTAACTTTTAGATGTTTTTTCTTCTGAAAAAAAAATATGTGCTGAAATTTTAAAGAAACAAAATAAATTGAGTTGAAAGATATCCGGCCCTGCAGTTCTCAAGGAGAAATCTATTATAAAAATTTGAATACAAATTACTGATTTTTTTTATGTCCAAAAATTCAAAATCTGATTTTTGTTTCCTGTGAAAAAAATCTGACTGTGGGATAAAAGATAGTTTTCTGTGTAGTGTTTTGTATAGCAATGATTGTCCTTTTTCTTTTGGTCACTGTATTGCATTTGCCTGCCCTTGCGCTTCAGTGGGGATGATCTTCAAACATTTGATGCAAAAGTGAGAATGCAATTTTACATGGTTAGAGCATATACAGTGTGAAAAAAACATGTGTATGATTTTCAACCTGGTTCAATTAAGTCTGAAAAAACGCGTGTTCAAATTTACATTAGACCCAAATGAAGTAAAAAAAAAACAAAAAACAAAAAACACACGTGTGCAATTTTACATTGACATTGCCATTGGGTCCTATGATTGTTACCGGTCACTGTGAAATAAACTAGAAAAAGAGTATAGGAGATATCATATTTTATGATCACTTCCGTCCTTTCTATATGCCGTGCACACCGTCATATTACGTAACGTTTTCAGATCAAGGACACCATGTAGGTAATGCTATTGCCATTTGATTACATTGGTTACAAGCGTTTATCTGAAAACAAATGTTTTTGTAACCACCGTTGGTACAGTGACGTCACCTGATGGGAAAAGGGATGAATGTTCTCCATTGATCCATGCTTAATTTGAATACAGATTTATCAAATTTATGTATAGGCACGTCGTGCCTACTTGAGCCAAGGATTTATATATGAACACCATGTTACATCTCATCTGCATCATATTATATCTTACCTCCTACATAAATGTAAGAAAATGATTGGTTTAGCGTGAACACGTGGACGCCCTGTATAACTCATACAGGGCGTCTGAGCCTCTTGTATGTTTTTCATACAGGGTTAGTAAATTTCATACAGGGTTAGTAAATTTCATACAATGTTAGTAAATTACCATTAATAAGTTTATTTGAAATGCACAATTTTACCCCAAGGGGTTGATGGCATACAATTATACAAAACATATATACAAAGCAGACAAAGGACAATCATTAATTAAGTACAAATTAAAAGAATAACAAGACAGTCTTATACAGACAAATTAAATTTGTAAAACCATACATTAATAAGTAATAGTTGACTTGATGTATTTTGGGAAATTACTTGCGTTCTTTAAACACTCTTTCCAGGGTTTTTGAAAACAGTTTATTGTTTTTGTGAAAATTTTGACTGTTCTTTTTCTGTGATATAAAATATCGAAAGTTTGTATTTTTCAATTATTTTATGAATTCTTGAGTATAGACTCATAAAAGTAAGAAAAAACTCAGAACTTCAAATCCAAAGGGTAGTCGGTAAGATATATTCGTTACACAGT
Source organism: Gigantidas platifrons (assembly GCA_002080005.1). Lineage (NCBI taxonomy): Eukaryota > Metazoa > Mollusca > Bivalvia > Mytilida > Modiolidae > Gigantidas > Gigantidas platifrons. The sequence goes on from MJUT01008097.1 coordinate 522,510, forward strand.
GTGTTAGTGACCTAATACGTTATATACGGGGTCAGTAAATTCCATATGGGGCGAGACAAAATATATTTTTATGTATATCATAATATCAAGGACGTTATTCTATATACGTCCTTGATAATATTAGCTATAAACGTCTGCCATAGTTTGTTCTGCCTATGAATGGTTTCCCCCCTGCAGTGTCGATCATCTATGCTTGTTTTTATTTTATTTTTTATATATGTCGTATATGTTACAAATCATCAAAATCATTGTAAGTGTCAAATGTAAATGTCTGTAATTCTGTGCTCTCTCGGGCTTTTTGATTGATTTAATAAACTATGTTATGTTATTTTATGTTATGTTAGTTATGTTATGTTATGTTATAGCAGGACTCTTGAGCCTAACCGACGTAGTTACGCTCCTGAATTTGTCGAAAATGCAGAAATGTTATCCAAATACAAACGGTACAAATCTTTTATTTGTCACCTAGCTGCGGAACCGTAGCTCTTTATGTAAAGGACGGTTCCGTAGATATTTGTCACCTAGACTAAATTACATACAGTAAAAAAATCACATTGAATTCATAGTTGTCTCCCTTGGAACACACTTTGTGAATAGAAAATTTAGTATATTGATAAAATTGATATATAGGGTATAATTATTTGTAATTGTTCTGCTTTCTTTGTATTAAATAATGTACAATTGATCTCTAAGAAAGAATTTATGCATATGGAATATAACATTTATATACATTAATTGTCAGATTATTTATTAAGTCCGATGTGGTCTAGTGGTTAGGATTTCTGGTTTTCACCCAGACGGCCCGGGTTCGATTCCCGGCATCGGAGCTAATATTTTTGCGTGTGATTTTTTTAAAGAATTTATTCGACAATTGAGGTAGAAAAAAAACCTATTCATTGAAGTAATACCAAATTAGTGTAGTGACTTTTTGAAAAAAGGCGTCTAGTTAAGGATTGTAATGCACCTATGTAACACCGTTGAATTTGGTATCATCGAAAGCCTGTATTTGTTAGGGCTATACGAATTGAATGTTCGTCAAAGTTGGAAATGGTCACATTTTTGCTAAATCGATGTTAAACACCAAGGGAGGTAATACGATAAACAATATCTTTTTCACAAAAAGTCCGTTTTATTTCATAAGTATGAATAAAAATGTGACAAAAAGCATATAAAATGAAACGTGTGCTAACTCTTGATAAATATATCAAGTAATAGTAATTTAAACTATTTCCAACTTTTACGAAAACTCAATTCGCATAGCCCTAAATACAAGCTTTCGAATGATATGAAATTTAGCCGTGTGTTAGTTAGGTGCATTAAAATCTTACAAATGTGTGAAAAGTCACTCTACTAAATATACAATGCCTCAAACACGCTACATAAGTCATTTGTCGAGTAACATCGTCAACCATCTGGTTTCCATTGTAATTCTACTAAAGTAGTAGCATTTCAAGGACCCCATTGGAAATAAGCCCAATTTATTGGGCTTTATGGGTTATCCTAGGCTGTCAAGTTTACAATATTTATAATTTATTTTTATGTATATTGTAATAGTATATGTGTGTTTTATATGTATGTGATTGATTTGCCTGAATAAAATATTATTATTATTATTATTATTATTTCATGTTTATTTTCACCCTTTTTATATTTTTCATTCATTGTCAAAATACGAGTTCTGGTCAAATAGTATGCATAAACCATCATTGAAATATTGTGTATTTCCAACAGTGCGTTTTTGCACCCGTTCCATTTTGAAAAGAAAGATGTGAATAGGAAAAGATTCTTCAAAAATATATTTACTGAATGATTGGATAAACAAAGAATTAAAAAATGCATCGGCCGGGAATCGAACCCGGGCCGCCCGCGTGGCAGGCGAGCATTCTACCACTGAACCACCGATGCTTATATATATAAAAGGTCTAATATATATTATAAAGACAAGATATATCTCACGCACAATGTTAAAGGACTAATGACACAAAAAATAAAATTCTCGATTTTGTTTGATTTGGTCATTAAATAAACTATAAACATTGTCTTAATTGAAAATAACGCCCTAGGACGCCCATTTTATTGATTATTACCTTTTGATATCTCCGCGATCTGTGACCTCTACATTTTAATGAGCTGAGTGGTCACGTGATTACGTGACGTCACATGCGCCAAAGGATGGCTTCCATGATAAACGATCAGTTTAGCGATCGAAGGTGAGACAGTAAACAGCCGATAAATATCATGGACAGTGATGACAGTAATATCTCCGATCATGTTGGTGATTTAGACATCCAGCCGTATCAGTTCGAGCCATTATATAATATACCCCGTACCCAATTCGTCACTTGAATTTATAATAAAAAAAAAAAAAAAAAATCGTAGAAAAATGTTTGTAACAATCCATTCTTCTTTTTCATTTGCTGATTAAAGCTAATTAGGCCTAGTCACTACAATGACAATTTTATATTTAACAAGCCAATCAACGGATTATAGAATTTGTGTTTTGATTGCATAATCTTTGATCTCACGGACACATGGTTTGATTTACCTGGTAATGATAATGATCCCGACAAAGAATTCAATCAACGATAATGATTTTTTTTTTATAGTTATCAATATGGCATGTACTCAAAATGCCACAGTATGTATTTTAAATGGACATATTTTTGTAATCGTCATTTTGAGAAAGTCGCCGTCAAAATATATATTGATTGTAATTGTCATTCATTGTACAATAATCGTCACAACGAACTATTTTTGCCACGTTTCATTTATGAAAATGTCGACATCATGTTTACTGAAATATTATCCATTACTTAGTATTTTGAAAGTGGTTTTCTCGAAAAGCATTAATAGTAAAGGTACGCGAATGGTAAATTACACCGGATAGTAAATTAGCCTTCCGGATCATTTCAGGAGGGAAAAAAGCTTCTCCCAGTTCAGAAGCTTGATTCAATCCTGGAATGGCTCGAAATGTCACTGTTCCGCGTGCATTTAGTTCTGCTTTCAGCTTCTTGTTATATATCATATATGTCATATGATCTTTGTGTTCTGATATTTTTTTAGCATATCATTTTGATTTATTTTAATGTTATTCTATTATTGATTAGTATCTACGAAAATCGTGTTTAATATTAAAATCGGTAATGCAGTGAACTAACGACCAGTCCATAGGTATGAACTAAAAAATGCTTAAAATGTCAATTTTATAACTTTAATCAACGTAATTAACAAATTAAAGTTGATAGCTTTGTATCGTCTGTACGAATCGTGCTAATTAATTATGCAAAAATGCGATCCTAGCACCGCCTGCGATGACCTCGATCTGACCAAGGATTTATATACTATATAAATCCTTGATCCTTGATCTGACCAAAAAGAATCATGGAAGCTGAGGTAAGTGAGTGCATGTTTTATCAACAATGCGATATTTATTATATATAACGTAGATTGGAAGCTGAAATTTGAATAAAATACATTGTTAGGCAATAGAAAACTTTTACGAACTTCTCAATACAGATATGTGATTTTACAACACATGTGACTGAGCGCACGTTACTGCGACGCCGTTTAAATAACCTTAGTTTCTGATTTAATGTGGTTGTTATTAGTTTTTATGATGCCATATCTACATAATCTTTATATCATAATAAACCGTAGGATATGAGAAATAATTTTCCGACAATATTTATGAAATATATTGATATTTATTCTGTCGTATCCCACCACGGAACCCCACTTCCGTATTAAAAACGTCCCGTCAGATGTAACATTTCTGTTATAAATTGATAAGATTTTCGGGCATTTCACGAAAACGCATGCACGGAAATCGCACCAAATCTGCTAAGAAAGTAAACGTCAAGATTCTTCCAACGTAATGTCTCGATGGCCTTTTTCTGTTAAGGTTTTTTGTTTTTACCCGCATGTATTTAAGTCCATTCAATGTGTCAGATACTGAACTGAAATGCTGATCACCAACTTTAAAGGCTTTTCCCGATAAATTTAGGTGAAGTTGAGTAAATATTTGTTCACTGTTATGCAGATCTATATTGTAAGAAATAATACAAGAAATTTTGAAGATGACTTTTGAAAGATAAAGAAATATTGACCGAAATACGCAGTCTGAAAGAATGTCAACTTCTTAATTTTACTAAAAAAAAAACAACGTCGCTTGGAATTTTAACGATTTATAACGCAGCACACAAATAAATCATCGACATTTGTATGTGCCAAGCAGTTAGTTCTATTCAAAGGCTACCATTAATACCAATCATGAGTATATTAAAATTAAAATAAACACGAACAGAATAAAATGCCAAGTCTGAATGGATTGTCCACTTCATCAATTTCGACGTCAAATGCGTTTTCAAGACTTTTGTGAATTTTGCGCCTGTTAGCGTCGAAAACGTAAATAGTTTTTCCGTTGCTTGTACCAGGAATCTGATCACATTTGTCAAAACATATGGTCAATTAAAAGAAGAAAACTTGGAAAATCAAATACCGGAACCACATTACCTTTATATCTAAAAATGACAAAATTTGAATGTTCTTTTTAAATACCGAAAATACGACAAACTTTCTATTTAAAACCAAAAGATATCAACATTATTTCGACTATCTCACGGAAAATTTTAATGTATTAAAATACTTGTATATATGTGCTTCGGTTGTTAAAGTGGTTCCTAATTTTTACAAAAAAGTATCACTTAAGTTCCACTTGTGAAGCAGGTACAACATTTGGTTTAAAGCGTCACAACGTTGTCCTGTCGCAAAATAATTTTAGTTTGAATTTTAAACATATTTTTATTTGCCAAATATATATATAGTGTTATATATAATTAAATTCTTAGCTGCAGTGTAAAATGTTACATTTATAGGATTCAGGCAGTGCATCTCCGTTTCCAGTAGAACATGAGAGTTCTGAATGTCCTGAGAGACAAATTGTTGGTGGAACAGGAAGAGGTAGGAGGCGGGCAGGTCGTGCAAGAGGAGTTGGCAGAGTAAGAGGAGGTCGTAGAGGTCGTAGAGGAAGGGAACCTGCACCAATAAACAGGGCCGACGAAGCAGCAGCTACCAGAGAAGAAAGAGACACCCAATTAAGAGTATGTAACTGTTACTTTGTCCCCAACAGTATTTCTTGTTTCTTGTTACTGATTGAAAATCATGTAATTTCATGTTGTATTATTTAAGCCTAGAAACGAACTATGTTTTATGATCTTTGCTCAATGTAAGAACCAAGCATTTTATATTTTTGCTTTTTTAATGATACTGAGTTGCTGTTGGTGATTGTAAACAGCTGTACATAGAGAGGCGCTTGCCACATGGATTGCTGTTTGTGATTGCCAATAGTATATCTATTTTGCATGCTTGTATAGAATGCTTCCTTGTATATGATCTTTGCTTTATTTTATTATTTTGTGTTCTGATATTTTTTAGCATATCATTTTTTTTTTAATGTTTTTCCATCATTGATTATTCTTAACATATTTTTGCTTTTTTATTGCTGCTGAGTTGCTGTTGGTGATTGTAAACAGCTGTCTAGAGAGGCACTTGCCACATGGATTGCTGTTTGTGATTGCCAATAGAACATCTATTTTGCATGCTTGTTTAAATGTAATTAGTATGATTTTATGTAGTGCATGACAGAAGATGTTTTAAAGTTAATTTATATGTTTTTATATTCGATAAAAAGCTCTCTAGAGCTTATGTTGTTATGTTGTTGACATGCCGAATCAAAATAAAGTTTTCTATCTATCTATAACGTTTGACCGTATTTTATTGATAAAGTTTCCGATTCCTGTGGAATAACTAAACACAAGCTCTTTTAAATCCGACATAAGCATACAAACAATAAAACAAAACATGCACACAATAAATTTTAAAAAGCACTGTCAAATTTAAAAATCTTTCCATGAAATTAGTTTTATTCTCAATCATGATGCCCTTGCGAGTATTTAAAATAAAAAAAAATGATGAATTTCATGTAATGATTATGATTTAAACAGCTAGAGTTCCTATATGTTGATTAGTAATGATTTCAGTTCAGTGAACGCTTGGTTCTGTTTAAGAAAACATACATGATATGTGTACATTCTCGGCACAGAAAAATCCGCCCTTTTTCAAAACTAAAGAAATAGCTATATATATATTTTTTTTATTTATTCAAATTGCATATTACACCCATATGGGTCAAGCAATTACAATACAAAGGCAAACAAACATATTTAAAAAAAAAAGAAAAAAAAGAAGAAAAAAACCACACACAAACATAATATATATCATGGTAAATGTAGGAGAAATCTTTGACCGGCGTGGCCCTATTGTCTCAAGTCTAGTGATTGTTTTATGAAAGTGCAAACAATCGATAAAAGATCTGAAGTTGGATTGAGTATGTACTCATGTTTATTAATGGGTGACATATTAGTAAAAGAAGGATAGATTAATACATGGCCTTTTTCATATTGCCCATGTTATCAGCACGAGACCTTGATATCGGCCCCGAGGGCTTTAGCCCGAGGGACGATAACAATCAGTCGAGTACTTGTATTAATCTATTTATTACATATTTTGCCAGGGCAGATAACATGTTATTGCCCTTCACAAGATGGCAGATAACATATTATTGCCCTCGTAAAATGTTATTGCCCCGGAGGAAAATAACACACTGCAAATTATGCTTTTATTACACATGCAAATTCGGCGTTATTTCAATAAAATATGTGATAATGTATCGTAATTCGTATCCTTCAACTATTATATTCAATCAAGGATTTATACTATCCACGATATCCTCGATTCAATACAAAATGTATATTATACTCAATCAAGTCAAATAAATACTTTTGAGTTTCAAACAATCAATCCTGTAATATTTTTTTAATGTATATGCAGTACTGTTTTGCCTAATAAACATTTTTCAGGTTTCGAAAATTTGCTTGGCCTTTTACATTAGCATGCAGTTAAAGGTTTTTGATGTTTTGGTATGCAATCCTCGTCTTGTTCTATACACTTCGCCAAAACTTTAGCGCCACTTGATTTATTTTATAAATATATTTTTTGGGAAAATTAACTTGTTTAAAATGCCACCTCTGTAAAGAATAGTATGTTTACATAAGGTTTAATAAAATATGTTTAACGTCATCGATCACAGGCGTTCGTAGCACGGAAATACCCCCTTTTTAACTTTATGTTTACGTATTTATGTTCAATAACATTTCTTTATTATTTCATCTCTTTTTCATTATATTAACTTGTTCGTGTCCATATTCATACAATTTTAAATGCTAACAGTAACTTTCGTGTGTCGACCCTATATATACTAATATAGGGTCGACACATGGAAGTTACTGGAAGAATAGTGGCGATTTCTACAAGGGTGGATTCGTCGCTTAGTTCGTGGAATGAATAGGCGAGTACCGGGAGCTTCAAATGGCGTTGATGTGGTGGTTATACTCGCTACTGGCCATTTCCATATCGGTCCTGGTACATCATCCCGAGACTCCAATATCAGCACAAGGCGACAGCCGAGGGCTGACATGGGTCAAGGGATGATACCAGAACCTATATGGAAAAGGCTATGTTATAATCTGTTTATCACATATTTGTAACATAAATATCATTTTTCCTTTGATGTTATTATGCAGTAATCAGCTTTAATAAGAATAGTGAACTTTTACAAACCATGCCCATGGCAACATGAAGATCTTGATGTTATACGTATAACGTACAAATATGTGATAACTATATTTATTACATACTTAGTTAAAATAAAGGCATTTTTGTATGACCAATATTGACCGTCTCAGGCCAATATGGGTGTCTCGGGATGATAACCAGGCCAATATGGAAATGCCCATGTATTAATGTGTATTTATTAAAACCCATACTACAATATATTTATTGAAGGAATTAACCACAGTGTCTTGTGAGTTTTTTGTTTATGTCTATATATGGTAGTATGTAATATGAAAAAGCTTTACTAACACAGATATAGAACAATTTTCCAAGCCCCGTGGAATTAACTGTAATAAATTTAATCCTCTCGTTGAAGAAATCCTTTAAATAAATAAACTATTGTACGATGGTGGTTTGCCTCAGTGTAATATCTAAAGGAATCTAGATTAAATACACATGTAGGATTATTAAAATCAAACAAATGTTTCGAAAGATAAACACAAACTTAAATCCTGAAAAAAGAGTAAGACGTGGCGTGTCGTTCCAGATTATTTTAATAAAAACAAATTCACAGTTCACATTTTTATTATTATTATTTTATTTCCAGACAGTGAAATCTGTGAATTTTTAAGATTAAATATAAAATAAATATACATCATGACAAGGATTTATATAGTTCCTACTATATGTATATAAATCCTTGATCATGATATTATCAGCAGCATGTGCAGTAATTCTAATAATAATCATATATATATAGAAGTACATGGACAGTAGGTTATTATTTCTTCTGTGTATATTAAATGTCTAAATGTCAATAAAAACAGCTTAAATTTTGTGGACATTAACCTGAGTTTTGTGTATTTAATGAATGTGACTTAAAGTGGTTATTGAACAACTTGAATACACAACACTATAGGACTTATAAATGAATCAGTGCGTTTCAATACACAGAAGTAAAACAACATATGTCTGTTTATTTTAAACTCAGATAACATATGAGAAGATTTCTTCTACAACCGTGAAACATATTGTTTTATATTTTGAATCAATCTCATATATATTCACGGATTATGTGAAATGAAAATGTGGTGATAAATATGTCGGGATCGGTACGAAAGAAGGCGGTTTCACGTCAAGCTCTTGCAAAACAAGACAGCATACGAGCGGAACCGAAGAGAGCACAATGGAGCAACCAAGAATACACCACAGAAGAAATAATAAAACAGTGCAGCTTACCACAGATTGTAAAATGCAGCGGAGGAGCAATATCGCCCCAGTTAGACAAACCACTTCCAATAAATTTCTCAGAACCGATCATGCTTTATGATACAAGGACAGTTCGAAATCTTCTCGCTCGGAACATCAGCTTCAGTGCAACTTCTCAACGGTACTCTGAAACCAATGAAACCATTGTCATTCCAGCAGACTATGAAGGTATCTATGTTTTTTTAACACATATTTTATTAATTTCCAAATCGATATTGTAAAGATTAATCGTATTGATATGATGTAGTAAAATTAGGTTACAATAGTAGGTACACAAATCGTAAAGGATAGGACTTCGTTATAGTTCTCTTCATTAAAAATGATTAACCATTATTAAATAAGAACGAGAAGAATTAATAAAACAAAGCAAGTAAAACCAAGACAAAACAAAAACAATAAACAAAAACAAACAAACAAAAACAAAACAAAACAAAAATTCAAGACGGGAGATTTTCGACCCTAAAGTATAAAGTTCAAGTAAAATCTAACTATAAAGCTAACAGTGTTTCTGTAATATTAATGTTTGTTGTTCATATATTTTTTATTCGCGTTTTCTTTTATAAGTATCAAATTTTACCGATAAAGTTGAAATTCACATGTATTGCTTTTCTACTTTAAATATTATCAATATAACAATAATACTTTATTGTCACTTAAGCATATCTTAACAACTTGTGACAAATACAAATTAAAGAACATATAACATACAATAACATACATGAATCTCCAAATTTAAGAACATGTGGTTCAAATTTATAAAATGTTCGCAGTTGTAGAAACTATTTAATAAAAGGACCCAAACTTTGTAACTGTCGAAAATTTGTCGGATTTCGAATTTGAGCTATTTTGTTTTTCTGTGTTGTTCATAAAATAAAGTTTTGCCGGTTTTTGCTATACTGTTTGTTTATTTGTCCCTAAAGATTTTTAACTTGTTTGGTCCTCCAATCTTTTAACTATGAGGTTATTAAACTAGACCTTCGTTCTTATTAATCCAGAAAAACAATGTTGTTTCAGATATTTTGATTTTTATTACAATGAAAAAAGTAATGAAATGATATATGGAATAATCATGGCTTATTATATCAAATCTTTCATATACATGTATACATTTGCAGGACTATTTCTGATGTTACAATCTAGAACGTGTAAAGACGATACGAATTACAAAAGTATAGAATCACTTGCCAGAAACAATGTGCGAGCTTTCCTTAACATGACAAAGTTTACAGCATTCCGTGTTGACAAAGGTGACTATGCAAGGATAGAGTACACCCCTGGGAGCGTATTCCTTGTAGATAAAGTCTGTACTGGAATGTCAAGGACGAAAAAGGAAACAGTTCAACATAATTATCTGAAGTGCAAGGACGAGAAAGGAGTACAGATTATCATACATTTTGAACACCCGGGAGAATTTTCTGAAGTTTTAGGAAATAACGGGAAAATGGCCGTAAACAGTGAAAATCTAATATCCAATCCGAAATTTCCAATGGTCGTTAGATTTATTAGTAGTAAACAAAAACCAAGGCTCAAGTCCTTTTCTGGTCTATTTACATTAATTGATTCGTTCGAAGAGTCAACAGTTATTGGCTGCACTCTGAACCCTACAGGGTACACGATGTTTGAGGTACCTGTATCGTCTCCATTATCATTCAATTTAGCGTTAAACAATCAGGATTTAAATCAACACCCTGTTGTGAAAAATGCTTTAAGGTTGTGTGAAGCCAAATATAAACTCTTCTCGAAAGATATAAAGTACAAGTTCAAATTTTCGCGCCGTCTCGTTCAACAACCAGAGAAGTCATTATCTCCCTTTGATGCAGAGGAAGATGATAATCTAAATAGTGCATTGAATAGTGCTAGATTTGATGTCGCTACAACTTATGTATATCTATGATCTGTTTACGACGTACCAAACACAAATTAATGTTCTATACCAAGCCAAAGTTAATGCTCTGTATCGCCATTTATACATTTAATGGACATCATCCGGCCTACTGTCACCAGGCTATCATAAATGTTTTGTGGCATAAACTTTTTCCCTTTGATGTATAGTTTAGTGCCGTTCATCTGTTTATTTCAGTATTCATGATAGCAGAACATTATCAACAATAACATATACTTTGAAGTGAAAATTAACATAATGTGGGGAATCAGGATGATGGGCCAAAGTTTTGGAGTGAAATATAAGCGATCGCGAGGCGACTCGAATTCTGCAGCTCATTTAATAAATAACCAAGTGTTCTTTTCAAGATTTTCCCACATATTTGTGTCATTCAGAAAACTACCACATTACGTTTATCTCTAAGATTTACTAGTAACTGTATTTCTAAAGAAAGATTAGACCAAGTTATTCCACTTTAAAACACTTTCAAAAGCAGCGTTGGTGCATGTGCGTTAGAAATACTTCATTTCGATGGAGTATTTCATTTTTTATGACGAATATGTAATGACATCAATCAAAATGATCACTACCTTAGTAACATTCAAATCTTGAATTAAAAAAAAACCTATTTGAGATTTATACAGTGTTTTTATCTCTACAGTATACTGATAGTAAGTCATCGCCACAAGGAATCCTGCAATACCGAAATGGGGACAGTTTCGACACAGTATACAAATTAGATTTAATTCTAAGATTTATACACTACACATTCTGCACGGTGTATATTCATAACGACTCCTTTCCAATTAAATCGACGTTCTTGCCTCCTTTCCGAATCAGGAAACGCTTCCATTCCGACTTTTGATTTATTTTCACAACAGACGGTGCTACGTTTTTTCAGTTTATCTTTTTTAAATTGCCATATTTAGTGACTGAAAACATAGATGACTGAACACAATATACATACAGGAAATCGAAATAAGATCCTACGTGATCTTACTGGGCGATGATGATTTTATTTTCAGTGCACAAAAAATATTTGTTACATATCTACGGAACACCCAAGAAGGAAAATTTCAAAAACGTGATGTTTCTCGAGTAACATGTCTATCAAAACCAATTACACAACAATTTTAAGACAATAACAGTTCCATTGAAATAGATAATAGGTTTATATCAAAGTTTGGATGTACATAAAGTGCGATTATTGTAAAACAAGTATAGAACGCCTCCTTTCAGAGCATGGAAACGATTCTTTTCAGATAACCATTCATTGTTCGACTTGCATACGATTTCATGGATCTACTTTGCAACATTTTGAACATTGTGTGGATTTAATTTTTTTTTTTTTTTTGATTTTTGGTGTTTTAACGCCACTTTCAACAATATTTCAGCTATATCATGGCGACCAGTTTTAGTGGTGGAGGAAGCCGAAGTACCCGGAGAGAACCACCGACCATCATGGACAAGCAACTGTTAAACTTTATCACTTGCGACTGCGAGTCGAGTGCACCCTTTTTAGCTCACCTGGCCAAAGGCCATGTGAGCTTTTGCCATCACTTGGTTTTCACATTTTCACATTTAAATCTTCTCAGAAACCACTGGAATCAAACTTTGGTGGAATGGTCCTTTGATGCCCCCCTTCCAAAATTGCGTCCGGTGATCCCGACTTCCAACCAATAGCCGCCAAGCTAAAAATAGAAAAAAGGGGGGATGAAATTTTAATTCTCCATTGCTGCTTTAGTATAAGTCAAAATGAGCTCAAATTTTAACTGCAGTTACATGGCAGGGAGTAGTTTAACATGTATTTCGAGTTTTTCTGTGAAAAATTTTGCTTCAGCCGATTTATACCGATTATGCAAATTAGGCATATTTTGATAAAAGATCACATTTAAATCTTCTCTGAAACTGCTGAACCAAATTAAACCAAACCAGGCAGGGATGGTCCCTGGGTGGGTCCCTTTCAAAATTGTGTCCAACAGCCCTATCCTCCATTCAAGATGGCTGATGTTACCAAAAATAGAAATTTCAAGAGTAAACAAAAATCTTCTCTCAATCCAGCCTTTTCCAATGTTTTCAAAACCGACGGAATTATCAGGGTAATTTGATCTACCAACTGCTCTTCTCTTTACTTAGAAAATAACTGCTTCCGCCTTTTCCGTTTTCTAGCACTACTCCATGGGTTATTTTAAATTGAAAATCTATAATTTGGGGGGGTTCACAGGAGTTGTCGTTTGTGTATTTGTTGTTGTTGAATCTCTTGATTCATTCTGGTCTTTTGACAATTTCACTCTTTTAGGAGGGTGTAACAAAAGTCCTTTTTTCTTCCGCTTCATGTTTAAACAATTCTAAAATGAGACAGAAATCAATCATAAAAAACCCAGTGACCATTCTACCCGTAAACGCAACAGATAAACCGAGGGGCTCACAATTTATATCGAAAATAGAGTTTACTGTCTTTACAGTGAAATTATTATACACCCTAACGTCTTTGTATGCCTATTAAGTTGGTGTTTTTAGCATTTTTAGACATGTCATTGGGCACGTCCGATGCTCTTATTTTCATATTAATATTTGTTTTCTTTGTGGGTCTGTTCTGTGTTATTTGTGTGACTTTTTTTCTTGACTCTGTCACGTTCTTTTACATGTTTTCACAATCATGATAATATTGTTCAAACATCATCGATTCACCTTCTGAAAGGAATCGTTTCTTTACACTCTCAAAGAGGCGTTTCTTTGATTTTTGTAAATCACCAATTTTTCGGAAATTTACTGAAAAAATGAATCAACAAAATACGAATGTATAACAAGGACGGTACCAGATTGCAAAATAAGGGTGTTAATTTAATTGTCTGTCTCATATTTTGAACATTAAAGTGATCTATGTACGACACACTCAACTCACCGTTTACAGTGTCACGGATTTCGTCCTGAAGATAGGTCAACTATCCCTTTTCAAGCTATTTTGAGTTACTATGATGATTGAAATGTTCCGTGAACTGCTCAGAAAAGTCTTACATACCGTTTGTTTTCATATCAATCAGTTTGAAATGCATGTTGTCTGGACATAGCTCAGAAAGGTTGCGTTGCCTGATTCGGAAAGGAGGCAAATTTTGAATGCCGATTTAATCGGAAAGGAGTCGTTATGAATATACACCGTGTTCTGGGTCAGTATTTTGTGCATCAGTGTGCATTAGAATTACAGTTTCTATAGATGAAACTAGACATTCTGTAAGATTGTCATGCTTTCTGGCCAATTAATGAAAGTCTAGGAAATATAGCCGTGTTGTGTTTTCATCCTTTTCAATAAACAATGTACATGTATTCATAATAAAATGAATGTGGACACAATAATATATTGTCACTCAATTCAAGTGTTCAAGGCAAATTGTGAGGGCCGTCGTGAACGTGATCGTATAGTAGTTGGATTTACAACTACCTATACAATCGGTGCCTATCACCACTGATGTTTTGAGTTCGAATCTCGGTCAGGGAGTGGTGTACATTTGTACAACATTATGTGATAAGGTTTGTCAGTGACTTGCGACAGGTCAGTGGTTTTCTCCGGATCCTCCACAAATACAATTGACCGCTACGATATAACTGAAATATTGTTGAAAATGGGGTTAAACATCATCAAACAAACGTATAAATCAAGGCACATTTATCCTGTTTCAAATTGTTGAGGATTATTTCCTATAAAATTGTCACAATTCAGTCCAACATAAACTTTAATAATAACTATTTGGTTCCAACAAAGAATAACCATTTAGTCATTACTTTTATATAATCAACTTTAAAATAAAAAAAGCCAACTATTTAATTGGCCCTGTTTCAAAAGCAAGAGTTAAACTTAAAGGGAGGCTAACATTATAGCATGGCAATCAATCAACTATGAAATGTTGACTTCTTGTATAAAGTACATGTAGGTAAGAAACAACAAACTGGGTAATGACCTGTTTAGTTATTGGGGGTAAAACTATAATATTAATATAATCGGCCAAAGGAACTTAAGTTAGAGCATGACAACTTGAATGAACTTTAAAATCTGAACAATATAACTGAAAAATAACTTCAACCAAATAGATCTCCAGGCATTCATTGGTATAATATTGAATCACCATACCACAATGCCGTGTCATGGTAAATACAGTTCGTTTTGTTGATATTGGTGAAATTGCTGACCATAACAGACCAGTAACTGATTTCCTGCTGACCTACTAATCGCTCAATGGCCATAAAATCAGTTTATCCACTGAAGAAAAATGAAATTATTGATAATTATTCCATGAATTATGCCGAATGGCTATTCCTTAGACCATTGTGTCGTGCTATGACATCATTATCAACAGTATTCCAGAAAGATTGATTCTGCAAGGAAGTGGGGAATCAAGCCAAATAAATGATGCTCTTAAATTCTAACCAGAATTGTTATGCCGCTTAAATGACGGTAGAATCATGCCAATGATGATGTCAAATGACACTTCAAATGGCCAGACTCAAATTCCAAAAATTCACATATTTGCCTAAATCCCAGCCCTCCCCGAAGTCACATACATCTGGTACTCTACTTCCTGACCCCAAATTCACTCCTTTGGGATTGGCATCCCTGCAGACAATTGATTGATTTGATTTTTTTATTTTTTTTGGTGTTTAATGCCACTTTCAACAATATTTCAGCTATATCATGGCGACCAGTTTTAGTGGTGGAGGAAGCCGGAGTACCCGAAGAGAACCACCGGCCATGGGCAAGCAACTGGTAAACTTTATCACTTGCGGTTGCGAGTCGAGTGCACCCTTTTTTGTAATTTACAAAGCCGGGCGCGAACCCACGCCGTATTGGTGATAGGCTTGTATGAGTTGTTAGATCCAGCGACCTAACTCATTGAGCCACCCGGACCCCTGCAGACAATTGAAGGTCCATTCTTGGTTCTTCTAGAAAGTTTTTGCATTTACAGCCTATTTAATCTCTTGACCACAAGGGGTCTGATCCGATATACCCAGGGGTTTTGAGAAAGTTGAATCTACAAACCATATTGACGATTTGTGCCATTTACATCTGCATCTCCATAAATTTTTTTAAAATAAAAATATCTTTTTTTTATTAAAGTTCCCCCATTGTAGTCTGTTAATGTTTGGACCCCATAGGCCCTTGTATCTTCAGTTGTGCAAGCTTAAATCTGTATATCACATGCCGTTTATAATTCTATTTCCATTAAATGAATCTCACGAAAAATGATTTTTTTAACATTTTCACTACTGCATTCTGTGTTACACTTTGAACCCTATGGTGTCACACATTATATATACCTTTACCCCTTCATTTTTACAAGGTATACATTCCATTGCACAGGGATACTTCAAATCAAATACAAAAACACAACATTGTCTTTGATTTTTTTTTACTAGTCTATGTAAACATTTGGACAACTCATAAGTCGGAATAAGGGCCCGGGTGGCTCAAGGAGTTAGGTAGTTGGATTACCTAACAACTCATACAAGCCTCTCACCAATACAGCGTGGGTTCGTTCCTGGCTTTGTAAATTATGAAAAAGGGTGCACTGGACTCGCAGCTGCAAGTGATAAAGTTTACCAGTTACTTGGCCATGGTCGGTGATTCTCTCCTGGTAGTCTGGCTTCTTCCACCACTAAAACTGGTCGCCATAATATAGCTGAAATATTGCTGAAAGTGGCATTAAAACACCAAAAATCAAAAAATCAAATCGTAAGTCGGAACCCATACACTCTAGGACCTTAATTTGTAATAGTTTGAATCTGCATATCACAATGATGATTCTATTAATTACTTTTCCATTACTGGGTTTTAAGAAAATGACAGTTTTTTGGGAATCATGTTAAACTTTTGAACCTCAACTTTGACTCATAGAACATTGGACATTCAATTGTACAAGTCTAAAACCTAAATATCACAATCATACTGTACAAAAAATGTCACTCTCCTTTTTTGTTTACGTGAGAACTTTAGTAAACATGGATAGATTTGAATAACTTTTTGCAAGACTGCAAGGCTGCTTTTAGATACGATAACGTAACCCTCATTCCGCTTGTGCTCCATTTAGGGTTACGAATCGATCTCATTCAACGTATGGGAGCAAATTAAAATTTTCGTTCCGTGAATATTTCAACTTTCTTTTTGCATATCTGGTCATATCTTATTATTCCCAACAATTTTTAAGTAATGGTGATACGAAATAAGTGTTACAATCCCTGTTTCTATCTTCAAGATCGGTTTCGTATTTGAAAATTGTTACTTGTCCGCCATAACACCTTACGTAGACTCTCGCGATGGACGGAGCCTATCCATATATGCCAAATATGGAAAACTTACTATGTTTTACTATAAAATTGATCCAAATAAGGATATCTCAAAAACGAGGCAAGTGCGCGTGAACTAGCAACTTGTAAACAAAATGTCGGACAGAAAGAAGATTTTATGCATTCAAATTTTCAGATGGATATAAGTCTACCATGGATTGCTGCAGCGATTATTTAACACCTCAAGGTTTACCTAAATATATTTATCTTTCACCCCCGTTAATTTTTCCAACCACTTACAATGGAATTAGGACAAAAAAAACCGCCTGTGTGAATCACTCCGGGCGCTGCTCCCATACTTTGAATGGGATCGATTCGTAACCCTAAATGGAGCACAAACGGAATGAGGGTTATGTTATCGTATCTAGGCTGCTTTCTATAAATATATAAAACTAAATATTATGCAAGTGCGGGGGGATACATCACACATTTATGCACTAGGCGGTTCTTTTATTGCTTTTGTTTTTAAAATGACTTATTTCCTTCTTTTAGATGCCCTACTAGCAATGATTACAAATTTTAATTTGTCAATTTCCATCAAATGATTGAGTGGTTTATGGTGTTTAACACCACTTTCAACAATAATTCAGTTATATGGTAGTGGTCAGTTTTACTGGTGGAGGAAACCAGAGTACCTGGAGAAAACCACCGACCTGTCGCAAGTCACTGACAAACTTTATCACGTAATATTGTATGAAGTACACCTTGTCATGAATGGGGTTCAAACTCACAACTTTAATGGTGATAGGCACTGATTGCACAGGTATTTGTAAATCCAAATACCATACGATCACGACCATGACAGCCCATTTCCATTAAATAAAATTGTCTGTTGTGAATTTACAACTGAAAACACAACACTTATCCACATTAAAAGGAATTAAGATCATGCTTACACTAAAAAACATCACACTTGTCCATATTAAAAGTAGCCAAATCATGTTTATACTAGACAACATTCTGTCCATTAATATAAAAAGATAATTATTGCCCCCCCCCCCCTCCCCTCAAAAAAACATGATACAGCATATTTAAAATGTCCCTTTTGACTTAAATATGGAAGAAAATAAAAACATATACAAGTGCTCCTCCCCTAGAATTTTATCATGTAAATTATGCACCAGACAGACGTGCATCTTAGTATTTCATTTCATTTACTTTGATTGCGATATTTACTGTTGACACTATAGGAAAGAGTTTAATTTAGAACATATTAAAAAAGATTACCTCAAGAGGTGAACTTTTCAAATCATGAAAAGATTGATCTAAACCATTCACACTGTCAAAAAGTTTAATGTTTTAAGTAAGTTTATAAAAGATTGATCTAAACCATTCACACTGTCAAAAAGTTTAATGTTTTAAGTAAGTTTATAAAAGATTGGAATGAATGTACTAGAGTAAACGGGGCCTAATTCTTCAACTGATATAAAATAAACACCATTGTTTATTAAGCCAATACTTTATTTATAAAAGAAACGAAAAAATAAGAATACATTATATTCTATAGATATACTTTAAACAAAATAACAATATTTATTTATTAAATAAATTTACAAACCTTTTCATACACTTGTATATAAAAAATATGGGTTTACATGTAAATGCAACTAAATATATCAATAATTAAAAAAAAAACTATCAAGTATGGACTCGTAAATATGACTTGCATGTCTCTGCAAGAATGAAGATAAGTAGCGAAAAACATACATGTTCTTGTTAAAAATCATAGATATTTATATGGGAAAATATATATTTAAACATAAAAAATTGATTTCAAACATCAAAAATAAAATACAATGATAGTACATTTGAATACCAATGATTTAAAATTGTGTTAACATCGTAAATATTTAAAAAGCATGCTATAAAAAATTTGAAAATAACTACTGAAAACTACATATATTTGTGCTTTTGTTGATACTAATTTTATTAAAGTCAAACAAGAATTGACCTCAGGATATTTTTTGTTGTTGAAAAATTGTGTTATTAAATGAATTATATAAATATAAAAAATTAGTGACAAACATTTTGCATGTCTCTGTAGATATTCAGAATAAAAAAGAAAGATGACAATATGGCTAAATAAATGTGTACATTGTCTTTTAAGATACCAGTAATATGCTACAATGACCTTTTTATTAGAATAAGTTTCTAGTGCCTTTAATTACAAGTGTTATTGTATGTTGACTAGGCCTACTTCAAGACAACAACCAACTCTGACCTTGGACAGAAGATACTTTTCAAATTGTGTCCCTCTTATTTGTCTCTACTCAAATAAAGGCTAAAGACTTGTATCATGGGAAAATTAAAATATCTAAAAAAAATTCCAGTATTTGACAAAACTTAGACTCTATTGATCAGGGGACCTTTATTTAAATTCTTTTTATCTTCGAGTCGCAAAATTGTTAATATTTTTCTTGTCACAATTTCGTGGGATTTATTTTCTAAATTTGACTTGCTACAAAAATTAGCAGGCCCTGTTCATGTGTATGATCACCCTATTCCACGGCAACAAAGGCACTATATTGATGAAAAAATCAGTATCTCTCAATGACAGCAACAGTAACACATACAGTCTTTACGATCAGATTGGCTCAAACTTAAAACATTCTATCAAATAATGTGTATACACCATAAACATTTGTGTCCATCTTTCCTACAACCGACATTAAAATTGAAAAAGAACAAAAAAATTAAAAATATTTTTTATTAAAACATGACAAATATTCACCAAAAACCTTTATACAAACTACAAATAATTCAACAATTTAATTTCCCTATAAAAATTATGGAAAAATCATAATTTCTACATGGATAAATTTGTATTGTACATTTGTATAAATGAGCTAGGCTATAATAAAAACAAAAGTTATAAAATTTTGAAAATGTATGAATAAATAAAGCATTTTTTCTATCCATAGTATACAAATTAAAACCTATATTGCATTGTTATAATACAAATCACCTAGTTGCCATAGAAACATACAAAAGTATAATGTAAATACATTTGTTCATAAATTACAAGAAAATTTCAACAAAATATTTAAAAAAATAATATAAAGGTATTGACTTATGGATAGTTATAAAATTCACTTTTATAAAGTTCTACTAAAAACTTTGAATGATTTCTGACCTAACAAGGTGGCATCATACATGACACCAAAATTAACTTTAAGATTCTAAAGTTTTGGTGTAAACAGGTCAGACATTAATATTTGATCTCTCTCAAGTGATCAGATTTCAATGAAGAAACGACCATGGGGAGTTTTTTCTGAAAACAAAATGATGTCACCAAATTTTAAAGAAAAAATTACCTGAAAGATAAAAAAATAATATTAATCTGACCCTGTAATTTTCAACGAGATATTTAGAATTTTGTTAAAGATGAAGAAATATTACTGATGTTTCATTTCCAAATAAGAAATAATCTGATTTTTGTTTTACATGAAATAAAATTTCCAAGTTGGAGGAAAAAACATAGCCCCCCCCCCCCCTCAAGGTTATATGGCCTGTCCAAAATCAATAAAATTCTACCACTTTTGAATTGAGATGTTTGTGTTTCAGAAGTCACCATGTTATACAAAAGATGCTAACAATTACAGTTATCCACTAGACTAAGTATCAACCACCATAGTGTATCTTGTCATATTTTAAAATATTAAAAATAAAAAATGTCAACATTCTCTTTCAGCAAATGTTTGCATGACCTATATATACAAAAAACATTAGGGTCATGCTACAATATCGAAAATGAAAGAAAATACTATTTTGACATAACATAATTATTCCATGCATTCTCAGAGCTTTCAAGTTTACTAGCACTTCATTATTTATAGGCCGTACTTTTTATTAAAATATGAACATTTCTCATGAAAATCTTACACAACACTCTTTAAAATCAGGAGGTACCAAACACCATTTTAGGCAGGTAAAAGTACCTGGTACAGCCCCTTATTGAAAAGCCTGCATTCTCAAAAATCTGTATGTTCCCACCATATTTAATATTACAAACGTACAGACAACATTTCTTTCACATACATGACACTTCACAGTGCAGACGTTTGTCTAAATTTCAATACAATTTTACCTCTGACTAGACTGTAATTATTTCACAATTTCATCCTCTCAAAGGAGAAAACTTCATCTGATGGCACTACCGATATTGCCTGTAAATGGTCATTTTTTTGGTGAACATGATAAGTATGTAGCAATAACTTTGATGATTCTAGTTTCAAGTAGAACAGTCCTTTGTAAGGAAGACACACAATTTACAAAATTTGTATTATCTATGTTTTTCTTTAATGATTTGAAAATTAAACTTGAAGACATTTGGTAAGGAACTTTATGTCCTAGCCTTGAATTCAAGGCAGACAAACACCTACATTAATTCTTTAACTCTGGGGAACTGTTACTACAATAATATAATATTTGGATTTACATTTGTGATGTCATCAGTGTTTATCAGTAGTTTTGATTCCTTTGATCTCAACGAGTAATATTGTCTGTATCTATGAACTGATACTGATGTTTGTTTGCTTGTTCGATGGTGTTTAATGCAACTTTCAACAATATTTCAGCTATATCATGGCAGTCAGTTTTATTGATGAAAGAAACTGGAGTACCAGGAGAAAACCACCTACCTGTCGCAAGTCACTGAAAACCTTTATTACATAATGTTGTACACCTCCCCCTGATCAAAATTCGAACTCACAACATCAGTTGTGATAGGCACTGATTGCATAGGTAGTTGTAAATCCAACTACCATGCGATCACGGCCACGACTCTGATACTGAAAATTATCTGTCAGTTTGATGTCAGACACATTAGGATGTGACAGATAAAAGCAATAACATCTGTTGTAAAGGTTTCTATGAACAGTATCACTAGCATCACAGGACTCGCTGTAATACTAGTGATTATCTCTGTCTCCACGGACAAATCTGCTGTTCTTCTATATTTGTCACCCCTTAAAATGTGAGTTTCATTTTTATCTGTGGGGAGGTGTTCTTGATACAACTTAAATGGATAAAGTTCATCACTTGCTTATGGCAGATTGGTGGTTGTCTTTGGTTTCCTTAACCAATCAAACCGACCACCAAAATAGATAAAAAATATTGTTGAAAGTGGTGCTAAACACCAATAATCGTAATCTTTAACCTACATTTAAAAATAGCAATTATTTATACCATGATTTATAAACAATATATTATTTTGTTATCATTTCAACAAACTCGTCATGATTTAACATACTATTAAATTTCACATAGCTAGGCCTGTAGCTGTCCACATTGTATTTGTTAACATGTACAGATATCAGTTTCTAAAAAGTAATTTGCATATGTGAATTAACAAACACAAGCAGTCAGAACAAGTGCATCTCAACGTGCATACTGACTAGAAAGATATTATTTTAGCCATTATAACAATTCTATTAGACATATCAACATTTTTTGTATGGAATAATGTTTAAATCAAGTTTGTGTTGTTGCAAAATTAGCTCACAGTGATCTAATTCAAGCACACAGATTGACAGATATACAGGTGTGACTCGTTTCATCAAACATGGTAAAAATTAGCCTTTCTTTTTTTTACCCTTTTTCCAACAATGATCATTGTACACAACCAATTTAAATTAAACATGGTGGTATTTTTTTTCTCTCAATTCATTCTGAGGCAGACTAATGTGGCTTTTTAGATGTCAACTACGGTATGTCTACTGTTTTATAACAGGTTTTCTTCACCTGAACTTTTAACTTTTAATGATATAAAATCTATCATGCACCAGATGTGATTATAATTGAGCAACTTCTTCTTCTTCTGATTTTTCTGTTTTTGACATTAAATTCAAATGTCTGCTGCTCTCTTCAATAAATTTCTGAAAAAAAAAAAAAAAAAAAAAATTGTAAAGTGCTGATCAAATGGATTCACTCAATCACTAAAGTGTTGATGAAAAGGAGTAATATATTTCTGAAAAAAACCCACCAAATCGTAAAGTGTTGATAAAATGATGTATCATATTTCTGGGGAAAATGTGCTGTGAATATGGCATAACATTCATATAGAATTTAATCTGTAACAATAGCGACAAAACCAAGGTTATCTTATAGTTATTAACTTTAAGATAGCAACAATGACATGCATGTACACCCTACCTTTACTTCTTTAATAAATTTATGTTGATCAACCATGTATAGTTGCAGAGAGACTGACCCAGTTATGAAAATATCATTCAAATTACAAAAATCAGTAACGCACCAAAGGTGCGAAAGCCTAGTTGCGAACATGTGGATGGACAATGTGACCTTGACCTTTGACCTACAAATCTCAATATCAATAGACTTCCTCCTCTCACCATCAGGCATGTGTGTACCAAGATTCATTTAGATCCGACATTTCGTTCTTAAGATATCGTGCGGAAACAAAAACAAGTATCTAATTTTTGTTGTATTTTTAGAAGTTGTGACCTTGACCTTTGTCCTACAAACCTCAATATCAATAGGCTTCCTCCTCTCACCATCAGGCATGTGTGTACCAAGCTTCATTTAGATCCAACAGTTTGTTCTTAAGATCTTATGCGGAAATGAAAAAAGTATCAAATATTTGTTCTATTTTTAGAAGTTGTGACCTTGACCTTTGTCCTACAAACCTCAATATCGATAGGCCTCCTCCTTTCACCATCACACATATGTGTACCAAGTTTCATTTAGATCTGACATTTCGTTCTTAAAATCGTGTGGAAACGAAAAAAGTATCAAATTTTTGTTCTATATTTTTAGAAGTTGTGACCTTGACCTTTGTCCTACGATCCTCCATGTCAATAGGCTTCCTCCTCTCACCACCTGGCATGTGTGTACCAAGTTTCAATTAGATCAGACATTTCATTCTTAAGATATTGTGCAGAAACGATTGCGCCGCCCAGACATCATTCATCATATTATAAGCCGAGTTTGACTTCGTCGCAACTCGGCTAAAAAGTCAATAAAGTGTAAAAATGAAATGAAAAGTCAATGTTTGACATGAACACTTTATAATGATGGTGTGTTTTAGCTTGGCATGGTCATCGGATATAATTTTGATATATCAATGATGAGTCAGGCCAAGTTTGGTCAAATTAGTCAAGTGGTTTCAGAAGAAAAGAAGTTATGCAGCAAAACACATCAAAATTACAAATTTCACAGAAAAATTTCAAATATATTAAACAACTCATTAGCATATATAAAACTACAAATTTCAGCTTATTTTAATTAAAACTGTGTCAGTTTTGCCACTTGTGGAAATTCCTATTTATAGTAACTGTGACCATCTTGGATGGAGGTTGAGACTGTAGGATATCATTTTGAAGAGGGACCATCCCTGAAAGTAATTTAGCTTAGTGGTTTCAGCGGAGAAGATTTTCAAATGATTTTTGTCAAAATCAGCCTAATTTGCATATTTTCATCAAATATCAACAAAACACAAAATGCTTTGGCAAAACTCAATAAAATGTAACCAACTATTCAAATTTAAGATCATTTGATGGGAAAATGTGGCTTTGTTGGTTCCGGTGGTGTATTTTACCTCATGTTCTATTTATAGTAACAACAGACATTGTCATTTGGCCGGGCATCAGAAAATATTTTGAAAGTAGACACCCTAGGGATAATTCATATCAACTTTGGTTAAAATATGTCAATGGTTTCTGAGGAGAAGATTAAAATTCAAAAGTTACTGGAATGACCACAGATTCCCACATGACTCTTTGTTTCAGGTGAGCTAACAACACTTCATATTCATGTACATTAGCTACACAAAAATAACCTCCTTGAATCAGTGATGCACAAGCCTTGTTGACATTTATATTGACAACGTGGACTGGTTTTAAAGGACATTTTAGTATATTATCAATTACAATGTAATTAATAGATACGATAACGTAACCCTCATTCCGTTTGTGCTCCATTTAGGGTTACGAATCGGTC
>MJUT01008097.1:548036-570073 GCA_002080005.1 Gigantidas platifrons
GTAACACTTATTTCGTATCACCATTACTTAAAAATTGTTGGGAATAATAAGTTATGACCAGATATGCAAAAAGAAAGTTGAAATATTCACGGAATGAAAATTTTAATTTGCTCCCATACGTTGAATGAGACCAATTCGTAACCCTAAATGGAGCACAAGCGGAATGAGGGTTACGTTATCGTATCTATGTAATTAAGTGAGCGATCAGTGATTGTTGTTTAACATCACATCCTCAAGAGAGTAATTTACTGTTTTGGAAAAATTGTGATGATGTCTGCTTTATACTAGACCAACAGGCTGAGATGGAATTTGATAGTGACAGCTTACAATAGTCTATGTGGACACATTATCCTGACTCAGAGCCAACCATGCCTTGCTCTATCTACTTAATACTTAGTGGTGAAGCAGCAAATATTACTTTTATAGTTTTTGATTTGACCCCAAACAGGGACCAAACCCATGAACTTCTGCACTCAAGGTAAGCATGGCAACTATTACATCATTGAGATGTCAATTTGGTGATGTAATAGCATTCGAACATTAATACACAATTTCAAGATTCTTTTCATGTTTTGATACAAACATGCATCCACATAACATATTAGTATATTATACTCAAATCATCATTCTCTGAGAACATGCTTAAAAAAATCAAGCAAAATATTCTGAATTACATTATTTCAACATCTTTGAGCAATTTATCAAGGTAGCACCATGCAATCAAAACTGACAAAACATAAAGCAATGTAAAGACAAATAGTCTAGTCGTACCAGCATTTGACTCTTAAATTATTTGTAATGTAGGTAGCTTTAACACCTATATGAGTCACTTTTGATGCTGACCAATTCTTATTTTACAGAGTTGTAATCAACCATGCCTTGCATGAAGATAACCAATGTACAGTTGTACAGGCTGATGACCCTATTTTACCATATTCCCAATCTCCCAATCAGTTTTAAATACCGTGAATTTGTTGAAGCATATTTTGTTCATGTTTTCTAGAGCATCGTGTTATTACATTGTTTCTCATTTATCAAGATTATTGCACCAAAAGTTGCATCCATTAAGGAGATCCAGGAGTTTCGGCGGGATAGGGACAGCAGCCAGTATATATGAAACTGGCAAACTAATGCTCATAATTTTTGTAAATGAATGAGAAAATTCAGCAAGCATAATTTTAACTTGTTGATATACATGTAGATTAAAATCTAAATTAGATGTCATTACCTGGCTGGAATTGATGAATGACTAAATTTAAAATTTGATGTTAGCTTTGTTTATTTATACATGAGATAAATCTAATTAAAATAATATGTGTGTTAATTCTTATTAATTTTTTTATCTGACATTCCACTAACATCCAACAAGAATATCTATAGAGTCATGTCGGTTAACTTTCCATTCACAAGCATAAGCTCCTTAAAAATTTAATAAATCACTTTATTAAATAATATGATTAAAACAGCCCTAAATATGTTTAAATCAGCCTGTATCATACAGTAGCTCTGCCCAGCTTAATATCTATACAGCTTTTCGTCCCCGGGCCAATACAGCTTTGGTCCGTATTGGCCCGGGGCCGAAAAAGCTGTATAGGTTCCGGTTTGCAATCTTACTTCCGTTCCGACATTACGTTCGCATACTACAATTCTTCATGACGTAATTATTACAAACATGTCGTCTGACAAGGCTGTCGTTGACAGTGAGCCTGTGGCTTTCACAAATGAAGAAGCCAAACAAATCTTGCATCCATTTGCAAAGGAAATTGGGAGCTTTGAGTTGGATTTCTATAATTTTGATGAGTTAAATTATGAAGAGCAATCAGAGTCCGACAAATCAGCAAATCTACCAGATGCAGACTCCGCAAGCAATAAATGTTTATAAAATTCTGTTAAAAGCATATTGGAAGTTTTCAACTGTTTCATCTAGACATGCACAATGACACTGGAGTCTGGAATTCAAATACCGTGTGCAAATGATAAGGTCTGTATAGAACCAGCTTAGTAGGTCTTATATTTGTCATATAAACAACATAAGTCAAATTATTTAATAAAGGTGTCATTAACTGGTTGTTTCTGTATTGGCCCCGTATAGATTCTCGATCAGCTGTATTGGCCCGTGGCCCTATGGGCCTTGGGCCAATACAGCTGACCTCGAATCTATACCAGGGCCAGTACAGAAACAACCAGTTAATATATAATACAGTTCAAAATCTCAAGTTTCTGTATGTTCATCACCAAATAAACCATTTAACTCTGAATATTTCTATATATAACTTCTTCATTTGAGCTTGACCTCAAACAGTTGTGCAAAACCAAATTTAAATACCAAAAATTGATTTACAACTTGTAAGATGTCTTGTTTCATGAGATTGATGAACATGTTACATGACAAAATCATTACCAGGTATTACAATATGATGAAATATGAAGGAGGTAAATCATTTTCATTTAAATTTCATGACTCAGAAAGTATTTTTGATATTTGTTGAGCACAAAATTTGGAAACTTGATTGATCAAGGACCAAACATACTTAATTCCTGAGGGTTTTAGACATGAATGAAATTGACAAGCAGTTTTAAAAAATTGTCCTTTATATTTTAATCATTTATAACAATGGTGGTATTAACTAGATGTCAGAAAAGTACAAATAAAATGAAAACAAAAAATACAATAGACGGAACAGTACGAAAATCGAAAAAACAGAGGCAAGATCGATATCCTCCTAACACACAGATACACGACAGCTCAATTTCCTGGCTTGGTACAGGCACTTCAATCAAAATTCACTGTGTTAGATTAGTTTTATGGGCCCATACCTCCCCTCTTAAATGAGGCAAATGAACCTTCAATAGAACATTCCTGCAATGTTTGGGTTCAAAATACCAAGCAGATGCCAAAAGAAAACAAAAACAAAATACCTGAAAGATAAACTAATTACAGGTAATCCTTATTCATACCTTGTACTTGTACTTACTCTTAATTTTTCACTAGCAAAGTATGGTTTGCCATCAGTACCATCATTATCATCTACATCAGCAACAAAACAGAGGAGTAAGGCATCAATAACCATCTGAAATTCAATTGTAATATTTTGAACATTCTCACACTGAAAACTAATGAACAAATCATATTTCCCTAAAAAAACTATAGAAAAACTGGATTTTTAAAAATTTTGATACATTTTTGTATATTGTACCAAAAAGTTTGTTAATTTTACAAGATTGAAATTACACAATGTACTATCATTTGTTAAGAAAAAACAGAAAGAACAGTGGTCAGATTATTATCATCTACCAATCACAGTCTCAGGCCAACTTGACCCTTAATTCTTAAAAAATGGGTGTTAGTTACCATGTGTTTTTCTTTCTTCAACAAATCTATAAGCAGTTCATCAATTGTTTCAAGCAGATTACTACATACTTACCAACTTCTAAAAATCACCATGACTACAGAAGATATTTTAATCACAGATTTTGTGTTTTGAAGAGTTTTGAAATAAACACACACATACTGTATATGTTTCAATATTTTCTTTTTTCATTAATAATATCTAGACTTAATATATGAACAACTTCTATGTAGTAAATTTGTCTATTTCATCTTCAACAATTCTATGTTCCTTTCAGTAATTTGTTTTTGAGCTATTTTTAAAGCTAATCTCATTGCCTAATGAAAAGAAGAATGAGATACAGAGTTTGAATTGTCTGTCATGACATACTTTTATGTTGGTCCTCGTTTCCTGACATGTACCCATTACAGGGTCCTCGAAATGAGAGAGGCAACTCTACCAATTTGTACTATACTAGGAACAACTCTGCTATGTTTTTGGCAAGGGAGAATAATAAATCTAAAACATATCTCCAGTTAATGTCATTTATTCAAATGACGAAAACAACAAATATATCCATTTACTGAAAACAAGGAGTGCATGGTGTTACATAATACATTATTACCTAACATTATCATTTTAATAATTTTTAACATTGCATAATACAATTTATATGTCCTATGCACTCCCTTTCAACTAAAATATTTCCGAAGACAAAAAGGGGTGACGCTAAAAACGGCCAAAGCCCGCTTTATACTTTCATCAAACATCTATAGTAAAGTGTGGGAATGTCCCCCTTTTATTCACTACAGTTAATGTTTGCTATATGGATCTGTAACTTTTGTAGTGATTCTCTAGATTCATAGTCAAAGAGAATTTTTCTCTCATTATTTTTAGTAAAAATCTACAGTGCATTGTTTTACATGATACCCCTATCCTCATATTAGTTTTTCAATAACTTTTGTTTTGGATGAACTACACACTGTTTTAAATATTTGATGTATATTGAGGAATACATATGTGAAATAACACTACAAAAACTCATTAATTTTCCCTTGTGTCTTTTTTCCACAACAAGATGTCCATTCATTGGACCTTTTTAAACTTTCTTCTGCAGTGAATCAGTTTATCAGATTATATCAGCAATTAATAATGATTCTGACGTCTGCTAATTATTTCTACCTCCTATACTGTCGTCTGCTAATTATTTTCTACCTCCTATACTGTCGTCTGCTAATTATTTCTTACCTCATATACAGATAAAAAGCAATGTGCAACAAAATAAGCAAAGACACACACCAACAGCACTGGAATAGCATAAAAATGGAGTTCCGATTTACTCTGAAACAAAGCAAAATTACATACATGTAATAGCATGTTAAATTAAATATTTGGATGTTTGGCACACATTTAAATCTTGCACATAATGTAGATTTTCTATATTAAATATCAGCAGCCATCTTGAATGGAGGAAAAATCTATTTGAAAGGGGGTCAAACGACCATCCCTACTAACTTGGATTAATCTGAACTTGTGATTTCAGAGAATATTTTCAAATGATTTTTTGTCAAAATATTTACATAATTGTAAAATATTGGTAAAATTTCACAGAAAAACCTGATTTATATTAAAGAACTCATCACCATGTACAATTAATTCCAGTTTGAAATATATAGGTTTTAGCCAATTAATAATGAAGAGGGTGGTTGTAAAATATATTTCTGAAAGGGGACTACCAAAATTACATCTCAGCCATATTATTATAATTTGGCCCTGTATTTTTACATGGCTAGGTAATCTAAAAAGATTGAACACATTAGATTATAATTATAGATAGGACTGTAAAAAAACATCCAAAACAAAAGATACATTTGTCTCTCCAGTGTTTGTCTAATTTGTGGTGAATTAACAAAAACATACAGGCTTGAGTGTAACTGTATATCATTATTGAAAAATTAGACTAGAATGATACAACAAAATAACAAATGACAGACTCTCATGTCCCTGTATCAATCCCCTGGAAACAAACAAAAGACTCCACTTAGCCTGTATAGATCTCTTAGTGATGCAATATATATATATATATATATGCCTATAATACAATGATCAGTTATGTACAGCTTAGGTTGAACCAAATATCTTGTAATTGAAAAGGTTTTATATATTTTACTATTAGGTGTAAAATTAAATAAGGTGGCCATCTTGGATATTTCAAATCAATACAGAATACATAGTCACATAATGAACTTCTGTCTGACCATAAGAGCAAAACATTTGATGATTATATAACCTGATTTACCTTAAACCAGACTATTCCAACTGCTGCTGTAGCTGCTGTGACACCAATTTTTCCCAAAAATAAAATGAAATCTCCCACACTATTTATAGCTGCAACTCTCAGAGCATTACTTATTATTGTTAAAAAAGCCTGAAAAAGATATTACATTTTAATTCAATTTTTCAAGTGATAGTATTAAATTGTGCCAATATTACAAATAATGGACATGTTCTTTCCCTTGGGTCACCAAAGTTGTAATCATTGCCCAAGGGTCACCCATGGGTAGAATTTTTATCAAAATTGCCAACCTCGGGTGAACTTATCTACAAATTAAAGTTCCCCAAATCAAATCAATGGTTCATTATAACATTATAACTACTTCCTATGCTAATTGCTCAATTGGAAGTGACATGGACTGAAAAATGTCAGTTGTAAATCTTGGATCAGTTTTTGTAAAATAATTAATGATATTTGGTATGCTTTCCTTTCTGTCATAGAAAAATAAATTCAACAAGGGCAACGCAAAGCGTAGCATATCCCCTCGCCTAAAAATTTGACCCGGTGACCTTGACCTTTGGCCTTGAAAATCAATAGGGTTCCAGATTCTCTTAAGGAGTTAGTATGTTAGAATGTTGATTCTAGAGTGTTCACAAGGATGTTACAGAAGGACAGACGGTAGCGGTACTATATCCCTTCGCAACTTCGTTGGCGAGGGAATAATAATTTATCTTATCCTGACTCGAAATCAACTGAACAGAGAAGCAACAAATACCAATTTTATTGGTTTGACCCAAACAAGATCTAACCCATAGTCTACTGCACTTGAGGCGAGCATGCTTACCATTTCATCACCAAAGGAGTCCAGATTGATAAAGTGTACTAGATATAATATAAAGATACAAAAAAACAAATAACTACCTTTCTAGCTGATGTACAGAAACTTGTACCATTTATTGCTGTAAAAAACCCAAAAAAATAAAATTCAACAGAGGTTCAGATAGGCAGAAAGCCTTATATTTATAAATATATTTAATATGTGAAAATATTTTTTTTTAACAATTATTTACAAATAAAACTGCAAACCAATCAACTTCAGCGTGTATTTAATTTCTGCGATTTTGACAGATTAGTTAAGATGAAAATGCAGCAAAACATAAGTTTGTCAGTATCTTGCAAGTTTTGACATCACATGACCGCTTTCTTAAGCCTATCAGAAAATTGTCTGTAAATCATTTATCCAAAGACTACAATTGCAGGCGCTGATACAAGATTTTATGTGAGAGGGCACATGTTGCAGATGAGGAGTCTGCTGACCACATAAGGTCGTCAGGGAGGTGTGCGATGGAGGTAAAACCAGATGTAAGCTCCTGAGAATTCATAAATTACAAGATGTAAATTGTTATAAAGAAAATAGTATTATCATTGATTTAACAACAGACGATCTGCAGACGATCCCTTGTCATGTTTTAGTCAATACAGAACAGCACGTACTTATCAGATGAAAATGAAGGAATATCACAAATATGTCACTACTCACCAACAACAGTGTATGCATTTTGATTTAGAAATTTAAGACACTTCTCCAGACAACACAGACAACAAATACAACATTTCAAACAATAATCGGCACATTTGTTGTCTTGTGCTGACGTCTTCAACCTAAAAATAGAACAAACCATTAGTATATAATCATCACAAAAACTCCTCAAAGTACATTGAGTTTTTTTAATGATTTTTTTCAAATCGCCATATTTTTAACGACAAATGCAAGTAGTCAGAATTTGTTAAAATTTCATCTCAATACTAAATGTTTAAATCTGTCTTGTACCGATACTAAAGTAAGTTTATAATTGAAAATTGAACTGAATTACAAAGAAAAATAAAGATTCAGAGGCCCAATGCACAAAGCCACTTAACTTGTGATTTCCCTTAAGAAACACGTAATTTTAAAAATCTTCACCCATATTTCGTAAGTACATTAGTACGCACAAAACTTCTTAGTATTTGCTAAGGAAATCCTTAGTTATTCTTAGCTCTTCCCATTATACTTAAGTGGTATCCATGAACATTCTTAAACTGAGCAAAAAAAGAAAAAGAGAAAATTGTTATGTCTTCAAGCCATGATGGGGATTGTGAGATTAACAATAACAATAAAACCCCTGTCTTCTTAACTTTCATTTTTGTCTGGTTTTATACAGATTTTTTCATAACCTTTCTTACAATACAAATTATTGATACTTGAATCTGAATAAAACTTCTGGACATGGTCTTTTCTATAAAACTGCTTTCTTACTTTTTCTGTATATACATTAGAATCCATCTTGGGAGCTTAACCAGTGTTATAATAAAAGCCCCAAAGGCAACTGATCCCAGATGATAGAAAATTAACAACTTCATAGACTGACATATGGTACAGTTCAACTGGTTCCTGTCTCTGAAAAAATGTAGTCAGGTTTATATACAAATTATGATGTCATCTTCATATTTATTCCACGTAAATATTACTGAAATAATTTAATCGATACAATATAACTGAAATATTGTTGAAAGTGGCATTAAACACCATAAATCTAAACCTAAACCTGAAATAATTTCTATCATTATAACATGTCAATAATTTATCATTAAAGCCATTGTTCAATAGGAAAATTTATAGCCTTTGACCAGGAAATTCCTTTATTGTTGTTGTTATCAATTTGACTTTCATTTTCTACAAACATTATTGAGCTGCTGTTAAGACCAAGTGAGCACATAAGCAACAATATCATGGTCAGGAGAAAGTTGCTGTTTAATAACAAGGTGATGTTGCCTTCTTTTTATTACACCAACTATTCATCCCTTTTTGATTGACTGAGTGAGTGATTGTTGTTTAAAGCCAACTCAGCTATTTTTCAGCTATATCATGTCGATGATGATGAGGTCCACTTTGTGCTAGACCAACATGCTTAGTTGGATTTTTATGGTGACGGCTCACTGAAACAACAGTCCATGGATAAACTTGTCGCACATTATCCTGATTCCGAGCCAACCAGTCTTTGCTCTTTCTTCTTAATGCTGCTAGTTTAACGGAGAAGCAACAAATACCAATATTATAGTCTTAGGTTTGACCCGATTCTTTTTGATTGTACAATGTACTTTGATAGTATGCACAAAATTTACCAATTATAAAATTTTAGAAGAGTTACAACTGAGCAAAAAGTTGCATGTTTTTAAGTTGTTTTACACAATATATATATTATGTTTGCCAAAATTGTAAATTTATTTTATCTAACCAACTATTCAATATGACCAACCTTGAAAAGTACCATGTAGCTACTGTTCCTGACACAACAAACTGCTGACAGGCTATGATAAATTCACTTGTCCATATTAAACCAATCAGATGATACCACCAGAAATAGGATACTGTTTCATGTTCTACATAGTCGATATGCCCTGTTTCATTGTTAAATAGATGCTTTTCTGAAGAAGAAATAACATTTTTGTTCAGCGATGAGAATGTAAATATATCTTCATAGCTCAACATTTATTTCTTTAAACTGGTTCAGGAAAAACCTTGTAATCTATTCAGATAAAAATAAGTTTTATGAAAGATTCCTCATTTTCATGTTTGCCTTTCCTTCTAAATTTGATTGTTATACTATCTGACTTGGTGGAAGACTTTTGGTATGTTGTATATGTATATACATGTTATTTCAATACTGTAAATTCATACATTAATGTGCATCCAAGAAAGCAAGCAACAATTCGAATCTAATTTTACATAATTGTCATGATTGTCGAAAAAAATATGATATAATGCAGATAAATTTCGTATATTATATTTTAAAGCCTATAGGTGCCATGTAGTAAAATACATTAAAATATTTTGTTTTTATTACAAAAAATAAAATGAACCTGAAGTTGCGAGGTAAGCTAGTATTATGACCCAGTAAAAGAAGAATGCCATCAGGAGAAGAAATGTCCACAGTGGTTGTACTAGAAGTAATGGTACACTAGATAATAGGTCTCCTGCCTCGTAAAACAGTGCCACCACTAAACCTATTCTCTTCCTCATCACCAAGATAATCAGTAACAGAATAGCCTGAAAAAAAGAGGGAAATTAATCAGTAACAGAATAGCCTGAAAAAAGAGGGAAATATAATCAGTAACAGAATAGCTTGAAAAAAGAGGGAAAATAATCAGTAACAGAATAGCCTGAAAAAAGAGGGAAATATAATTAGTAACAGAATAGCCTGAAAAAAAGAGGGAAATATAATCAGTAACAGAATAGCCTAAAAAAAGAGGGAAATATAATCAGTAACAGAATAGCCTGAAAAAAGAGGGAAATATAATCAGTAACAGAATAGCCTGAAAAAAGAGGGAAAATAATCAGTAACAGAATAGCCTGAAAAAAATATGGAAATATAATCAGTAACAGAATAGCCTGAAAAAAGAGGGAAATATAATCAGTAACAGAATAGCCTGAAAAAAAGAGGGGAAAATAATCAGTAACGGAATAGCCTGAAAAAAGAGGGAAATATAATCAGTAACAGAATAGCCTGAAAAAAGAGGGAAAATAATCAGTAACAGAATAGCCTGAAAAAAGAGGGAAATATAATCAGTAACAGAATAACCTGAAAAAAAGAGGGAAATATAATCAGAAACAGAATAGCCTGAAAAAAGAGGGAAAATAATCAGTAACAGAATAGCCTGAAAAAAGGGGGAAAATAATCAGTAACAGAATAGCCTGAAAAAAGAGGGAAATATAATCAGTAACAGAATAGCCTGAAAAAAGAGGGAAAATAATCAGTAACAGAATAGCCTGAAAAAAGAGGGAAAATAATCAGTAACAGAATAGCCTGAAAAAAAAAGAGGGAAAATAATCAGTAACAGAATAAATAGCCTGAAAAAAAGAGGGGAAAATAATCAGTAACAGAATAGCCTGAAAAAAGAGGGACAATAATCAGTAACAGAATAGCCTGAAAAAAAGAGAGAAATATAATCAGTAACAGAATAGCCTGAAAAAAGAGGGAAAATAATCAGTAACAGAATAGCCTGAAAAAAAGAGGGAAATATAATCAGTAACAGAATAGCCTGAAAAAAGAGGGAAATATAATCAGTAACAGAATAGCCTGAAAAAAGAGGGAAATATAATCAGAAACAGAATAGCCTGAAAAAAGAGGGAAAATAATCAGTAACAGAATAGCCTGAAAAAAAGAGGGAAATATAATCAGTAACATAATAGCCTGAAAAAAAGAGGGAAATATAATCAGTAACAGAATAGCCTGAAAAAAAGAGGGGAAAATATTACACATTTTTATCAAAAAACACAATACTATAACAATAATAGTGCTGACTGTGACAAGGTCAAGAGATTTTATGGAGCATTGGACAACAAAATTGAAAGAGAATGAAAAACAAGCTATATATTGCCCCCTGTACTCCCTAAAACCTCATACCTGATCAAATAGAAAGAGAATGAAAAACAAGCTATATAGTGCCCCCTGTACTCCCTAAAACCTCATACCTGATCAAGTAGAAAGAGAATGAAAAACAAGCTATATATTGCCCCCTGTACTCCCTAAAACCTCATACCTGATCAAGTAGAAAGAGAATGAAAAACAAGTTATATATTGCCCCCTGTACTCCCTAAAACCTCATACCTGATCAAGTCAAAAAACTGTTTTATTACATAAGCTACAGTTATTTTAAAAATATTTAATTTTTTTTTAATCTGATGCACATTGCAAAATTACATTATCACGTGTCGTCTTGTAACTAATGGCAGTGCTGGAGTGCAATATGATCACTTATTCATTGATAAAAAACTGATTGTTTGTTTGTTTGCTTGATGGTGTTTAATGCCACTTTCTACAATATTTCAATTATATTGTGGCGGTCAGTTTTATTGGTGGAGGAAACCGGAGTACCAGGAAAAAACCACAGACCTGACGCAAGTCACTGACAAACGTTATCACAAAATGTTGTATTGAGTACGCCTCGCCATGAACGGGTTTTGAGTTCACAATTTTAGTGGTGATAGGCACTGATTGTACAGATAGTTGTACATGTTTTTGAAAACCAATAAAACTGAAAATAGAATACATGCATATAATTTTGGCGAATATTATAATAATAATTGCAAATACCGATAAGTGCTCATGATCATATACTCTAATATTTGAAAGTAAAATTAGAATGAGAAAAAAAATCCTAATTTGTTTGATGGGATTTCTCACATAGCTGCAAAAACATGACAGTCTACTTACTGTTAAGACAGTTGCTATGATGGAATATACAAGGAAAGCTGTTTCTGCTTTGACCACAATGTCTAGGAGAGGAATCTTGTGTTTTATATCATTGTTAATGTCACTCTTGATGTCAGCATAGGTCCACCATAAAAACCCTGTACCAGCTGTGAAAATAAAACACAATCAGTAACAGTATGAAGTAATATCACAACAAATATAGTAAAATTTGAAAATATTTGTGCTTCAGTTTATAATTCTGTAGATAAAACATGTCGCATATTTTAAAACTTTGTTCTAGTGAATCTGATTTATCAAAGTGATTTTAAAATGCTGGACTATGAACAAGATACAAATACTGTCATCAACAACTGATGTTTTATTCCAAAGTGGAGCATTTGTTGACAGTTACAGCTGCAATGTTGTGATTAGAACTCTTCAAATCATTTTATTACCTAAAATATAGTGTTTACATTCATATTATAGCAAAATTTACCAATTATTTCAAAGATTATGGTACCATAAAGAAGAGATTTATAGTGCATTAGCAATGCAACTTGATAAAAATTCACAAATTCAAGAAGCAAAATATAATTATGAAAAATTTTGTAATGAAAGATTAAAATTTGTTTTTAAGTAAATCTCGTGTCTGCTGTTAAATAATAATACCTAAACTAGCTACAATGGCTATGGCTAAGATGACCCACACAATTATAGAGGCCAAGAACTTGATCAGCAAAACCATAATAACTGCAAATACTGAAATAGAAAAACATATATTTTAAAAGATTTGATTAAAGAGGATTACAATGCAAACTGGTCGAGAAGTTGATCAATTTAAATTTGAAAGATATGATTGGTCTTAACGTAAACATAATCTTTGTCAAGAAACTAGAGATTATAAATTAAATATTTATTATCACTAGACCATTTATGGATTCAATTAGGTTTGCATTATGTGATAAAGTTTGTCAGTGACTTGCAGCAGGTCGGTGGTTTCCTCAGGGTCCTCCAGCTTCCTCCACCAATAAAACTGACCACCACGATATAACTTAATATTGTTGAAGGTACCGTTAACAACCATAACCAATTAGGTTTACAATTTCTGTGAAGAGAATATTTAGCAATTTCCTATTGTGTTCTGTAGATCTGTTTTCTACAATGCTTGCCATCTCTTTGATATTTTTTTGTTATTTCAGATTAACATTAAACTTGTAGAGTTATATTCCCACTAAGTTTTATTTCAAATGGTTCCGGAGTTTCAAAAAGAAAATGTTTTCTAAGACATTTTACCTCATATATGGTTCTATCTTCAAATATGTACTTTGAAGTAGTTGACCTTGAATTGTGTTCTTCAAATGGTTCAGTAGTTCCCAGAAGAACACACATTTTGTATTAAAAACAATATTCTATAGGGTTGTATCCATGGTTTTGGCCATCTTGGATGTAAAATCCATACAAATAAATGTACACTTTGTAAGGGACAAACTAGTGGTCTTACCAGTCATGTTGAATTTCAGAATCGTTAAAAAAAAAATCACAAATAATAACAAGTGTCATGCAGTGGACATTTCTTGTAAGTTTGGTTACATCTGGTGTGTGATTTCTTATAAAATATTAAAATATGTAAAGGATTGATGACAAGACGATAATTGACACTAATTAATTAAAATAACTCACTGGACCGTTGTGCCAAGTGAACTAAATCTGAGCTTTAAAGAAACAAAAGTAAGCTGATAATTTCATTTTAGGTTTACAAGTAGGGGTTCCAACATTTTTAGAATTTACTCAAGAAGTCCCAACCCATAAATCCTAATCTTAATTGCTAACCTAACCCTAACAATAACCTAATCTTAAGCCTAAACCGAAGACGCTTCTTTTTTTAAGGTTATGTTTAGGACCCCTAAGTTAAATGAAGGCTGAAAGCAAATACAAATGAAAGTTCCATGTTATATATTATTGCTTTGGTGGTGTAATGATTAGCATGCTCAACTCGAGTGTGGAAGATCATGGGTTGGAGATCTGATCGGGTCAACCAAAGATTATAAAACTGGTATTTGCTGCTCCTCCACTAAGCACCCATCATTAAAAAGTGAGAGCAAAAACGGTTTGGCTTGGAATCATGATAATGTGTCCGAGCGGAGCAACATCTCTACCCGTGGACTGTTGTTGTTTGAGTGAGCTAACACTATAACAATCAAACTTAAGTGTGTTTGTCTAGTACTGACATTAAGCAGCCAACACTATCGTATCATAGAAATGTTCTCACCATGATAAAGCTGAATATAAGTTCACTTGGTGTTAAGTAACAATCACTCACTCACTTCATGTTATATTTCATAAAACAGATTACATAGAGTTATTTACTTTTAAGTGAATTTCTGAAAAATAATTGTGAATCTGAAATAGTATTGTATAAATTTATCTATAAATAAACAGCTACACTAATACCAAATAAAGTAAAAATATTGAAATGAAAACAAGATTATATTCTAAAAAAAACAAAACAAAGCATAATACATATACAAAAGCAGGATGGTTTGTAAAGATCTGTTGTTATTAGTAACAATATGTTGGGATTAGTAACAATATTTTGTTATTAGTAGCAATATGTTGTCATTAGTAGCAAAATGTTGTTATTAGTAGTAAAATGTCGTTATTAGTAGCAAAATGTTGTTATTAGTAGCAATAGGTTGTTATTAGTAATGATATGTTATTAGTAGCAAAATGTTGTTATTAGTAGCAATAGGTTGTTATTAGAAGCGATATGTTATTATTAGTAACAATATTTTATTGTTATTAGTAGCAATAGGTTGTTGTCATTAGTAATAGTATGTTGTTAGATGATGTTTTTTAATGAGTATATAAAGGATGGAACACAATTTTGTGCAGATTTCACACCATAAATGAAAAACAACTGCAGAGTATTTACTTTTATCTTACATTAATATACTGATAGATAGAAGAATCTATTAAAAATTTAAGTAAAGAAATAAAATTTTGCAAGAAAATCACATGCTAGTAATGTGATGTCAGTACGATTCAAGAAGCATATATGAATCAGAGCACTGAAAAGTATGAATGGTGAAGGACTGAGCAGCAAGATTTATAACACATGTAATTGATGAAATCTTGTATACTACATATACATGAGGAATGACAAGGGGTCTCACCTAGGCTTGTATCGCTCACTAGGTTATACATGAGGAATGATGATGGGGGGCTCACCTAAGCTCGTATCACTCACTAGGTTACTTACAAATCCCTGTTTATTATACATGTACACTGATCATTTATGTATATTTTGGGGTCAATCTAGTTTGAACTTTTGAGAAGCATTTTATACATTTCATCTATGTTAAACTATGTCCTGTGGTGGCAGCAAACTTTCTACAGTTCAACACAAAAAACATCAACTTTTTACTGGCAGCCATGTTTACTGTCAAATGATTGTGTGTTTCAGAGAAGATTTTTAGAATATTTTCCTATAAGGTTATTGATAAGATTTTGTGGCAGCCAGCATACATTTCTTTCTACAAGGAATATATATAAATGTACCTACTAATTATTATCCAAAGATCCATTCATGAATAGTTGGGGTTCAATCAATGAATTATTCACTGAGATGAAGCTTTTTATATATTTTCCCATAGGGTCCTATGTTAATCTATGTTCTGTGGTGGCAGCCATCTTAGTTTTCAAATCAAAGCCCAAACTGACTGGTGAACCCTTATTAACTGGACCACCTAGGCCATTTGACCAATAAAACAATATAAACTTTGTAGAGCATTATACCGTATAGCCGGCTGTTTACACAGGGTTTAGAAGACGTTCAAATTTCAGCAAATCAGAAAGCCTAATTGTTTCTGGCAGTCATATTGGAATTAGAACCTAATTGTTTCTGGCAGTCATATTGGAATTAGAACGATAGTCACAACTACATTTTGGACATTGCATGAATTCAGTAGCTTCTGAAAGGAACATTGAAAGGGAAAAACATTTATGGACTATCAACAGACAATGATGGATGCAAAGTGATGACAATAGTTCACATGGCCCTTCAGACCAGGTGAGCTAAAAATGGAGAAAAATTTCCTACCTAAGGCCAGAAGACATAGAAGAATCATTTCTTTCCATGAGGCATAGAGATCGCTCAAAGCTTGCTGGAACGTATCGCTACTATTGAGAAAGTCAAAAAGGAGCTGCACTTTTTCACCCAAAAGTGTACTGGGGACACACCTATACAACAAATCTTCACTGAAAAAATAGGAAAAAGAAATTTGCTACAACAAACAAAAAAATAAAGATTTACCAACCCAATATTAAAAAATAATACAACAAAAAGAATTGACTAAACCATCAGCTGATTATCTTTTATTTCTAAAATAAAAATTTTGAGACTGCATTAATTAAAAACAAATTCCGTGAGCAAATCACATACTCTGGAACATTTTCTACACAAAAAAATATAAGGCTGTTCACAATCATCTGATGATAAGTCTGAATTATTAACATAGATCTGTCTGAACCAAAGGGAAATGCTAGCATGCAATTGATTGATAATATCAGAAATATATACTATGTACATATCCGCTTTACTTGCTAATGGTCATCAAAAACATAAGATTTAAAAGATTTTTGTCAATATTTAAAAAAGAAAAAAGAAAATCCAATATCAAAATTAATTTCCCACCATTTTTTTTTATGCAGCCATTTTGATTTGGTTCAGGCTATACATTAGTCAACCATATAATGATAACTACGGTATATGACTGACTAATAGAAAGAAAAAAGTTTGACTTCCATTACAAACAAAACATTTGGATATAAACCATGTGATATATAATGGAAATCAAGAGTTATTACAACTGTATCATCCTTTGTTAATTATCATTTTGACATTGTAGAGGAGATAATGGTTGAAGAAAACTTAAAATATATGATCGATGATTAAACGATTAAAATTCTTCTTTTTTTTTAAACTAAAATCTCACCTGAGCAAGCATCGCTAGCCTGGTTCTAACCTTGTCATATTAAGTTTTCTGTTTATTAATTAAGATTTATTTATTTTCTGTTTAGGATTAATCAGTTTTGCAGATTATAAGAAGAATCTTTTCATCCATTTTCTAACAGGGTCATATGTTAAACTATATGCCTGGCTTTGACATCAATGTTTCCTATG
Source organism: Gigantidas platifrons (assembly GCA_002080005.1). Taxonomy (NCBI): domain Eukaryota; kingdom Metazoa; phylum Mollusca; class Bivalvia; order Mytilida; family Modiolidae; genus Gigantidas; species Gigantidas platifrons. Next base: position 565,056 of record MJUT01008097.1, read on the forward strand.
TTTGGAAATGGGTAGAGCTACCAAATACCAAATCAAACTCAACCATTATTCTGTGCCAAGAATCATTGTGTTGAAAATTCAGAAGGATTGGTCAAGCATAACTAAATTTATTGCACAGAAACCATCATGTCTATAAATAGATAACTATGATGACTACAATGAACAAGATGAGAGCGTAAAAGGACTGCAATATTTTTGTGTTTGTATAAAAATGTAAACCTTGTAAGCATCTATACAAAGAATATTCCAGTAAATGTCATGTCAAAGGGTGAACTTGTTTCAAAGAAAGAGACTTAAATTTTCCCATAAGATCCTGTTTCAATATAAATCCTGTATTATTAGCCATGCTATTGAGAATCATACAAAGAATGTTTCAGCTAAGATTCAGTGGTTGCTGAGAAGATGACTTTAAACCAGTTTTCCATAGGACCACATGTTAACTATTTACAAATTGTACTGTCACTGACATGGCCATCTTGGATGTCTGATAGGAAACAAATGAGGATTCTTGTAAAAGGACCATCCATATAGAATTCCTGCATAATTTCAGTTATATCAACCATGTGAATTAAGAGTAGATTTTTGAAATTTGGCAAATAACCCAAAAAAATCTAAACTAGATATGATAAAAATATGTGAAATGTAAAAAAACGGACAATTAGTGATGGCAATAGCTGATACTGATCTGCGATCTTAATTTTTATTTCCAATTTTCTGGGACTAGTGTAAGTCTTTTTTCCCATAGGAATTCAACAGTTGTAATATCTTATGGTTAATGTAAAATAAAATACATCCATGTCACATTAAAATGGTGGAATACCTAATGCTACAACACATAGCTGGAGGATTTCTCTCCAAGCTCGTGCTATGTCACTCGTCATTTTGGTGAAAATATCAAAGCTGTTTAAGAACTTTATAACCGCGTTTCCTCTATCAACGAATGTAGCCAGGCTACCTGGGACACAATAGCTCATCAAGGGTTTACTGAAAAATTCAAAAGTACCTGTTTAAATATTTGTACAATAGATTAAAACTTAGCACAATCTTCATATTTTCTACATTTAGAGTGGAGAAATGTGGTTGTTGTGTCTATCAATCATAACAAATGCAACTATATATTTATGCTTTGTTTGAAGCTTCTGCATGTGGTTCCTGACTGTAGGACAAAATTCAGAAACATATAATCAAATTAATTTTTTAACGTTCTGTAGCTTGATCTAAGGATTATAATTTTCACACTATATGTTATTACTGTAGGTTAGGGGTGATGAAAATAATGCCATTCATGAATTACTGCATTGCTCAGTTACTCATGATTTATTGTTTATATTTTTTAAAAACTATCTTACCTTGTTTTATAAAGTAAAAATAAATGATTCTCCTTCGACTGTCTTTCAACATATATTGCTGGTCTTTCCAGATTATACATATACACTCTCCGTAACTATTGAATGACTGGTTGTATGAAACAGTGATGGGATTAATGTTGATGCTGACATCAACAAACAAAATGGTGACCTTAATAGAACAATAAAAAGACAGCTATTCCCCCCCCCCCATTTGCATAAAAAATAATCTACCTTGCCACAACTGGTGTCTTGGGACATTTATCTTTGTTTTCTGGTTTGAGGTAATCTTTGACATCAACATCGTAACTACACAATTCAGAGCCATCGCTGAAGGCAAATTCTTGCACTTGTTGTAAACCTGTCAATTTTTTTCCTGGACATTTGGTAACACATAACTTTGTTGTCTCAAATGGATCTGTTACATCCAAAAAGAAGACATATCTGTAACAGAAAAATAATCTTATATCATCCAAAACAACCATAGAACTGGATTTCTAATGCCATATGTCATTGTATTTGTCTACGTTCAATGATTTTGAGGTAAGAGGTGGTTTTTTTGTTGATATTGGTGGAATTGTTAGTTATCACTGTTAAAACTGTCTTTCCCTAATTCTTGACAAATATAATTTTGGTAATACACAATCACTGGTTTAATAACAGCATTTATCCTGCACTGGTCCTATTTGATCAGTCAAATTTCATTGACTGGATAAATTTTTGTTATATATGACCAAAATATAGCTTTTCTAGGACCTGATTCCTGTTGACAAACAGAAAGAAACGGTAACAGTATAAGCGATGACATCACAGATGATGTGCTTGAAAACGTTTAGAACAACGCTTGTTTCAGCTATTTTCAGCCAGTTGATTTCGACCTTCTGATATTGCAGGATAAACACTATATACTGGTACGCACAATGTCGTTAAATATAAAATTAATTTGCACTTGCTGCGAAACAGGCTAGAATTCTACCCGTTTCTAAAGCTGGTGCAAATAAATCATATATTTTCCCACAATGTACAGATATTGCACATTAATAAATAGCATTATTACTTTATAAATTTGATATTTTGTTTATTTTTGAAATTCAGAAAATACAAATTTAAGAACCCACCGTTACTTCTTTAATGAGGAAACCATGAAATTTAGGATCCCTAGACTTAAGATCTTTCACAGTAATCAATTTTGATGTGATATAAAATAAGAGCATCAAGGATATAATCATGTATAATCCTATTACATTAAGAGAGGACCTCGAATGATTGCTTTAAAACATGAGGCACACATTACATTTAGCAGTGATGCAAGATTATTTCATTGAAAAACAAAAACTGTACTAGATACAACATTATGTGATAAAGTTTGTCAGTGACTTGCGACAGTTCAGTGTTTTTCTCCAAGTACTCCGGTTTCCTCCACCAATAAAACTGACCACCACGATATAACTGAAATATTGTTGAAAGTGGTGTTAAACACCATAAACCTTAAAAACCCTAAGTGCTGACAACCTGTATCTGGATATATGTAATAACATATATCTTTTTTATTATGAAGATAAAAGTTCAAGTTTCAGAAAATTCCAGCAATATAAAAGCTGTTCTAGGAATTTCATGATATTTTTTAATTTAGAAATGTCAACCATTTCCAATGGAGGACCTAGCTGTTTCACAATGATTTATCATATCTTAAAGGGAATCATCCCTGTCAGGTTAAGTTTAATTTGAATCAGTTCTTTAATAGAAGGCTTTAAATTTCATCTTTTTGTCAAAATATTTCTAAAAATGTCCATCAAAGGAACATTACTGCAAAATATTTAAAGAATTGGTTGAAGAAAACTAGGTTACTCAATGGCGAAAAGAGGAAGCCTTTTTATATAAAGGACATAAAAATATATCAATTAATTTACACAGCAAACTTTATGCTCAAGGTTTACCATGACAGATGGTGGTATCAAGATGTTTTGTTATCTTTAAACTCATAAAAGTTGTATCATTGCATAGGTCAAAGTAAAAACAATCTGCTCATAGAAAATTTCAGCTTAATTTATCTCATATAATTCAAATACAGGGGTACTCCAATATTTTTGAGTAAAATCAGTGGTCTCATTAACACTGATACAAAAATGTTCGACCGAAGATTAGAGTGTCTGAAATCGAGAGATTCTGTTAAAGGGAAACATACGGCTTGCCCTTGAGGTTGAGTCCTGACAATGTGACATTTTCAATCTTCTTATCTGTGTTGTCTTCATCACATGTATTTCCATAACTATCATACCCATACACTAATCTAAATGCATCTCCATGGCTGACTGAGAAAACAGCTATATAAATCTGAAATCAAAGAAAATAATAACATAAACATTTTAAAAACAAGAAAACTGCAGCAGAGCTGCGAGAGGAGTTGATTAAAAAAATAAGATATGCCTTTGGAACTAAAACTTAATGTTTCTTTGTCTATGAAAATAAAGGGTGAATCAACTTCCGTCAAGGTGTTGCCATGGGACCCATTTGCAACATTAATGTGGCCGTGCTGATTCATTCTTTTGTTCATATCGGGTGTGACTTCGGCACAACGATTTTATTTCTTTATTCGTAGTGTTCCTGCCAGCACGACACAAAGTTTATTATTCATTTCATTTACGAAACCTTCAATGACAACTTTGCCTTCTTCAAGTTCGAAAGTAAAACCCTGTTTTCTATTTGAATGATATAGTCGTGCCTTCGGCACGAAACGTAATTTTTAATTCTCATTACAATTTTAAAGTCATTATTTTATTTCATTTGTTTCGTGTTTGTCGTGCCTTCAATTACGAAAACAGGCAAATGGCTTAAGCTCCTCACACTTCCGCTTCCGATTTCAAAGTGTTTACAAGTATCAACCATGTTCGCTTCACTCACAGCTGGGTTGATAAATAAATAATAATCCATTAAATATGTATATAGACATGGTTTATCAGGTTTTAATACTAGAAATTGAATTAAATGTCACTTCCAACAATATTTCTGTTATATTCTGGAGGTCAGTTTTATTTGTGGAGGAAACAGGGGTATCCAAGAAAGAAAAAAAACACTGAATGTTTGAAAGTCAAAAAAACTGAACAAACAAATTAAATGATTTAAGAACATACAACACTAATACTACCATTAATATGTAGAGAAATGGTGATAATGCTGCAAAATCATACCATGTGAAGATGACCTATTCATGTACATGTACCCTAGGACATTCCAACTTACTGGGAGAGGAATTTGTATAAGTGTTTTACACTTGTTTTCCAATCCCTTTCTATTAATATCACTATGTAATGTCTTATATGTATTTTTTTGAATAAAATATAGTTTACACTAACTTATTGGTATATCTTCTAACTTACCATTCCTGCCCAAAACAGGACAAAGATTAAAAGTACATGTACTGGTATATCTTCTAACTTACCATTCCTGCCCAAAACAGGACAAAGATTAAAAGTATATGTACTGGTACATCTTCTAACTTACCATTCCTGCCCAAAACAGGACAAAGATTAAAAGTACATGTACTGGTACATCTTCTAACTTACCATTCCTGCTCAAAACAGGACAAAGATTAAAAGCATATGTACTGGTATATCTTCTAACTTACCATTCCTGCCCAAAACAGGACAAAGATTAAAAGTACATGTACTGGTA
>MJUT01008097.1:580731-590881 GCA_002080005.1 Gigantidas platifrons
GAGAATTATAATGAGAACAGAGTTAGACATGCCAGTGGACTGAGAATTATAATGAGAACAGAGTTAGACATGCTAGTCTGACTGAGAATTATAATGAGAACAGAATTAGACATGCCAGTGGACTGAGAATTATAATGAGAACATCTTCTAATGCTTTTTAGTATATCAGTTTAATTAAAATTGAATATTTTTTGTATCTTGTTTTTATTCCCACTTACATTTTATGACATCCTGTAAGGGGTCATGTCAGAGTTCATTTTTTAACTGACCAACCAGCGATGAGCCTACCAGATCTTGAGGCATGAAATGCTAAGAGGTGTTGTCCGATTAGTCAATATATTTAACCGTGTTGTATATGATGGGATAGTTAAAGATGAATGATAGGTTACCTCTTATGCCCCCGCATAACTTATGGCCCTAAACGGGATGTTGTTAAATGTTGGTGTCTCTAACACAGACCCTTTGGAAAAACACTTGAATACATAATTATTAGACAGTCATTTATTTTATTACAGGTTTTGTCAATGCCGATTCTATGTTGATTCATTAGTGGCCCCAATTGTAACTATACAGCATTTGGTTATTAAATCTTGAACTTTTTTGAAAACTTACAATATTCTGACAAACTTTACGTTCAAATTTTCCATTTTTTTTCCCACTTTATTTGAAAAGAAACAGTAAATCTTAGTTAAAAAATTAACATACAAATGTAATACAAAAAATAGACAATTATTATACAATTTTTAAGGTATTTATTATATACTACAAGGGAGGTAATATCTTTTATGTCATTAAAAATATTTTTAACAAACTGACCTTTGTAAAGCCTACTGATGAGGAAGTTTACATGAAAACAATAATTAATTCCTCATACATTCATAAATCTCATTATCTTACAGCAACATATCAAATTTTAGCCTAGTCATGGAGGACATGTAAACATTTTAGAAAAGTTTCTATTTTTAGCAACTGATCATCAGGCCATTTTGAGATTTTGGTCATGGGACTGTTTTAAATATTTCTGAAAGAGAACCACCCAAGGGCCATCCCAGATAATGCTTGATTTAAATTGGCAAACTGGCTTCAGATGAGAAGAATTTTCATATGATTTCAAACTATTCAAACAGATCATAAGAAATGGCATCCACATATCCCCATAAGATTAGATGATACTATTAGGCCAAAAAAAAAATATGTGTGTTTCCGGTTACCCGACCCACCCTATTTTTTTTCTGCCAAATTCCCGATCCTAAAGTTTTTTTTGACGATTTCGGAAAAATTTCTGGAAAACTACGTGTTTTTTCCATAACCGTCTCTTTTATTATAAAATCGTAATGGCGGCGCACTTGTTAGCCGTACGGATAAATAAATGCCAGTACCTTGTAGTGGATAAAAATGCAATTATATGCATTGAAAACTGTTTATACACATTTATAATACCGTTCAATATACATTGAATCTCCAACCCCCCCTTTTAAAAAAAAATAAATAAACAAACAAAAAAACACCTACCTACCCTATTTTAAAATTCCATGTAATAGGAAACACACATATTTTTTTTTTGGCCTTAGCATAACAATTTCCAAAGAGATGGTTATAATTGCATCCACATAGCTTTATGATGTACAAATAAGGGCTACGCTTGGTGGCAGCATGCTAAAACCACAGCAAGTCAAGAAGGAAAGGTTAGAACACATGTAGTTTAATATAGGTTCTGGATATACTACCGGTAATTAACACAGACCATTTCAGCACTTTTTGACATCTTATTTAGAAACGGTAAGGATATAATTCCCAAATCATCTTCGCAAAGTATAATTGTGTTAAAATTTCAGAATGATCAGTCAACTAGAATTGTGAAAAACATGGAGTCTACAGATGGAGAATGAGAACAACAACATACCCATACAATAATACAACTGAAATATGACACAGCCTTACCACAATATGTTGTATAAACACTGATGGACAGCACATTTAGTTGGGTTTTCCTGCATTTTTATTTTCCATCCAATTTTCTTTATACCGGTAATGAAAGATATCTTGCATTCAATACTTTAGATTGATTTTTTTTAGAGTCTTTACAATTGCAATGTGTGAATTTCTTTTCAAAGAATATAAATAAACTTTTCTAATTAGTCAACATAAATAGCTCGGCACTTTTAAGTTACCAGTTAACATAATTGAAGTTGACAATGAATCCCATTGGAGGATATAAAACTTTTCCAATAATACAACACCAGAAGTGACTTTTCTATAAAAATAATTATTTACAATATACATTACATGCAGTATAGTGATCTAAAGATAAAACATTCTTAAAGAAAATAGGAAACTAAAATTTGTGATTTCCATTTTTTAGATATACAATTTTTTTTATCAATTACAATCAGAATTGTTTAAGAAATAAATCATGGAAGCCAGAATGTGTTGGGAGTTTTAACATGGATTGGTGGATATTAGTATTTTACCCCGAGCCACCATAAGAGAGGGATAAAATTTACTAATATCCGCCAATCCATGTTAAAACTTATATGTCTAAGAGTACAAATACAGTAGTATACTTTGATTGGAAGACAGTAATTTATACATATGCTTGCAGAAAATGTTGCACACAATTTATGTAACTGGAATAATACTGCATCCTCTATCGGCATTATTCGGGTCACAATTTATGCTGCCAATGGAAACGTCAGTCACATTCATCGGCGCATGTGCTAATGAAATAATACGAAGAAATATTTCTGTTTTTTTTTAACAAAGGGAAAGAGTGAGGTCATGTTAGAATTATATTTCATTACTTATCGTATAGATTCCCTTGCCCCCCTTTGTATTAAAATCATATGTGTATTTTTAGGAAAGAAAAATGATTGTTACTTGTAACTTGTTATATAAATGGTTGAAATGATTGTTACTTGTAACTTGTTATATAAATGGTTGAAATGATTTTGTTGCTTGTAACTTGTTATATAAATGGTTGACACAGTTAAATTATTGTTGTTTTTCATCACTTTCATCAAGTTTTAAAGCTAAATATAGACTACTAGATTTAATGTGGGAGGAAACCCTAGTCAGATATAGATAATGAAATGACTAGTGCAACCTACTGCCATGGATAGACCATAACACTTGGATGTTGGTAATGGAATGTGAATCAACATCAGTGGTGTTACACTTTGAGGTAGGTATTGGAATGTGAATCAACATCAGTAGTGTTACACTTTGAGGTGGGTATTGGAATGTGAATCAACATCAGTAGTGTTACACTTTGAGGTGGGTATTGGAATGTGAATCAACATCAGTGGTGTCTCACTTTGAGGTAGGTAATGGAATGTGAATTCACATCAGTGGTGTTACACTTTGAGGTGGGTATTGGAATGTGAATTCACATCAGTAGTGTTACACTTTGAGATGGGTATTGGAATGTGAATCAACATCAGTAGTGTTACACTTTGAGGTGGGTATTGGAATGTGAATTAACATCAGTGGTGTTACACTTTGAGGTGGGTATTGGAATGTGAATTCACATCAGTAGTGTTACACTTTGAGATGGATATTGAAATGTGAATCAACATCAGTGGTGTTACACTTTGAGGTGGGTATTGGAATGTGAATCAACATCAGTGGTGTTACACTTTCAGGTGGGTATTGGAATGTGAATTCCTATCAGTGGTGCTACACTTTCAGGTGGGTATTGGAATGTGAATTCACATCAGTGGTGTCACACTTTGAGGTAGGTATTGGAATGTGAATTCACATCAGTAGTGTTACACTTTGAGGTGGGTATTGGAATGTGAATTCACATCAGTGGTGTTACACTTAAAGGTAGGTATTGGAATGTGAATCCACATCAGTGGTGTTACACTTTGAGATGGATATTGAAATGTGAATCAACATCAGTGGTGCTACACTTTGAGGTGGGTATTGGAATGTGAATCCACATCAGTGGTGTTACACTTTGAGGTTGGTATTGGAATGTGAATCCACATCAGTGGTGTTACACTTTGAGGTGGGTATTGGAATGTGAATCTACATCAGTGGTGCTACACTTTCAGGTGGGTATTGGAATGTGAATTCACATCAGTGGTGTCACACTTTGAGGTAGGTATTGGAATGTGAATTCACATCAGTGGTGTTAAAACTTTGAGGTAGGTATTGGAATGTGAATCAACATCAGTAGTGTTACACTTTGAGATGGGTATTGGAATGTGAATTCACATCAGTGGTGTTACACTTTCAGGTGGGTATTGGAATGTGAATTGACATCAGTGGTGCTACACTGAGCTTGGTATTGGAATGTGAATCCACATCAGAGGTGCTACACTGAGCTTGGTATTGGAATGTGAATCCACATCAGTGGTGTCAGACTTTGAGGTTGGTATTGGAATGTGAATTCACATCAGTGGTATCATACTTTGAGGTGGGTATTGGAATGTGAATACACATCAGTGGTGCTACACTGAGCTTGGTATTGGAATGTGAATCCACATCAGTGGTGTCATACTTTGAGGTTGGTATTGGAATGTGAATTCACATCAGTGGTGTCATACTTTGAGGTGGGTATTGGAATGTGAATCAACATCAGTGGTGCAACACTGAGCTTGGTATTGGAATGTGAATACACATCAGTGATGCTACACTGAGCTTCACCGCTACACTGAGCTTGGTATTGGAATGTGAATCCACATCAGTGATGTCATACTTTGAGGTTGGTATTGGAATGTGATTCAACATCAGTGGTGTTACACTTTGAGGTAGGTATTGGAATGTGAATCCACGTAAATGGTGTTAGACTTTGAGATGGGTATTGGAATGTGAATCAACATCAGTGGTGTTACACATTGAGATGGGGATTGGAATGTGAATCAACATCAGTGGTGTTACACTTTGAGATGGGTATTGGAATGTGAATCAACATCAGTGGTGCAACACTGAGCTTGGTATTGGAATGTGAATACACATCAGTGATGCTACACTGAGCTTCACCGCTACACTGAGCTTGGTATTGGAATGTGAATCCACATCAGCGATGTCATACTTTGAGGTTGGTATTGGAATGTGAATCAACATCAGTGGTGTTACACTTTGAGGTAGGTATTGGAATGTGAATCCACATAAATGGTGTTAGACTTTGAGATGGGTATTGGAATGTGAATCAACATCAGTGGTGTTACACTTTGAGATGGGGATTGGAATGTGAATCAACATCAGTGGTGTTACACTTTGAGATGGGTATTGGAATGTGAATTCACATCAGTGGTGTTACACTTTGAGGTGGGTATTGGAATGTGAATTCACATCAGTGGTGTTACACTTTGAGATGGGTATTGGAATGTTAATCGACATGAGTGGTGTTCTCAGTGAGATTGATGAGACTGATCTTGAACTACATGTACATGTATATACTATCTAGTGCTTCACTTTGAACATGTTTAATGTACATAAAAAGTTCCTTATGGCATAACCCTATCATGTATACGACAAAAAACACCATCATGACCTTTTAGAGAATATAAGCACAATGAAAAGCTATTGATCTACATAAAAAAAAGAGTGCCAAATGATTGCAAAAAGCTGACCTGGCCTCTGTCCCTTTACATAACAGCCAATCCAAAAGTGATAACATAAGAAGAAAATAAAGGGCTACCCAGGGTGAAGCATGACACAACCGCAGCATGTCCATAAGGGAAAGTTGAACAAGGGTACATTAAAAATAAGTGTAGACACAGTATTTTGCTTGACACAGTAAATAGTTAGATACAATAATGAGTTGGACACAGTAATATGCTGCAAACAGTCATTAGCTGGACCCACTGTATTTTGTATATTTGTCTCATTTTACTATATCAAGTGTTAAATATGCCTTCTAAATATGCAAAACTACAAATTAACTTATTGCACTGAAACTGTTCTGTCTACAGACTGAGGAAGCTGACAACAACAGCGATGACACCAGTGCCATAACATAATACTGTTTTGTATCATGATCCCAATATTTTTAGTCATATAAAAATCAAGCTCAGTCAAAAAATAATAATCATACCCTCATTTTTTCAAAGGAAAAACAAATACTGGCATAACAATATCACTTGTACTTGACCCCTTTTTGATCATGTTTCTGATAGCCCTACATATTTGGCTGATAGAAAGCACATACAAATGTGCATCTTTTATCTTTTACATATTGAATACCACTTTTCTGTAAACAAGGCCCAGTAGGGGCCATCTTACTCATCTTGAGGTAACAAGTTACACTGATAGACGTCATTGAAAACCTCATAGGGACTGTGATATGAAGAAGAGCAATAAAAACACTCTTCAGAGGCAGATTGGGGAGGTTAGAACTTTTTTCCAGATCAAATTACTAGGTAAATTTGAAAAATAATGACGAAAAATGGCCTGGAACCCCCATTTGAAAAGTCTTAGATCAATCCATGCCAACTGTTCCCCAAGTTTTAATTTTTAACAAACTTTCGGACTGACTTTCTTTCATTTTAATTTTCGTCTTAATCCAGTCTAATTTTAACAGTATAAACAATAATAATTGCCCAAGACCTGTATCCATTGCCGGCATGTGTAAAAGTGTTCTTTATTGCCAGAACATTATCTAGTTTATTGTAAACCAACCAATACAAAGAACAACAAATTACTAGTAAACACATAAAATTACCAATGTCTATTATTAAATGGAGAACCCTGTGGGGAATATCTTTCTTCCACTTAAAGATAATTGTGGAATGACGATAAGCTATTAAGATAAAAGTCATCAATTTGAAAAATAAGTGATACATTAAAATATACATTTTTCTATACACATTTTTTTTCTTTTAAAATATATTTCAGCCTCATTAAATTTACTATAAATAGAATTGTTCTAATTATCTTACCTGAATTCTCAAGCATAACTGTTGTGTTTTGTTAAGATTCACACAAAATTCTCCATTTAATTATTGATATTTCATTAGGAAAATCTGGCTTAAAAAAATAACGCTTAAGAACATTGAAATGTACAATAAAACATCACTTTCAACTCTCCAGTTCGATATTTCTTTTCACATTCTGGTTTAGAATAAAATAGTCAAGTAATCTTATACCAGAAACTGCAATTTACTTTTCTACTCCAATAGGCTGAGGACAAATTAACATGCATATGCTTCCAATTCTAAAAGAACTCCTTCGGGAGAAATTTGTGCTTTCTGTGAGTGGATAACATTTTGTAAAACACTAGTGTATAGCCATGCAAAAATATAAATAGTTACAATGATTTAATGTTTTTAACAAATATTTTTAACAATATGAAATAGCTTGGCTTCTTTGCTTGTTGTGACAATTAGTTGTAATGAATCATAAAAATATCATTATAAAATGAATGCCTAGTACATAGACATGCTGAACTTAATCCTGCCAATCAATACATGCAATCAATGAAAGAAGACAATTCCAGTATTGTCACACAACTCGGAATACAGTCATTAAATTCCCATGTTAGTCCTAGTGAGAGAAAAAAATCTAAACATTCTCTCCACTAAAATTTATGTAATTATTAATTGCAATATTGTTGTTCTTTACTGGAGCATATCACAACCTCGTGCAATTAAAAGAGGATGTATTTTAAAATTTATCACTACATTTTAAAATACTGTTTTTTTCAACAAACTTTGAAAATTCAAAATATATTCTATCTATTCACCTTTAATACCTTGTATGTCCACTGTAAATGTGCTTAAACCAGAGGCTCACATGGAGTGTGTAGTATATATTCACTGTTAAATAAACTTTCATTTATACTTTTTTTTCATTTTGTAAATCTGGTGTTTTCACAATAAAAGATGCCCAAATGACATATATATATAAATGCAGCTGTATATATAAACTGTAAGTCATGGTGCAACATTTGTGTAAAATGTATATTGTGTTTAGAGTATATATGAGTATATATATTTACTCTAAGCACAATATATGTTTTACACAAATGTTGCACCATGACTTACAGTTGGCTGCATTCATATTTAGCAAAAGAAAAGGCTTCATTCCAATATAAATCTTATGTGTTAATTGTCCCAAATTATTTTTTTCTGTTATCTTCCTTGACAAATCTTTGTAGCAAGAAATAAATTTGCACACAATTGATTGTTGTTTAACATCAAGTAAACAGCATTTCATCTATATTCATGATGAGAACAAATTTACAATAAATAAATATTATTATATGATTGAACTTTGTCTTGTTTCTAATTGGCTGAAATCAACTTGAAAAGTAATGCGTACGTGCGATGTCAACCTCAAATGAGCTAAAATTAGCTCATAGGTAGTGTGGACAGTAATGTCACCCCAATTTGGGCTAAAATTAGAAATATAGATTCCAGAATTCAATGGTCCAATCAAATTTTACGTCTGTCAGCAACATTGGCCAATCAGGGTGTGTCTTTCATCCGGGGTTCCTACATAAAATAAAATAAAATGGACGACGAATTGCCGTCTGCACGGTTTGCCACAGTGAACGAGGCTGAATTCAGAAGAATCTTGAAAGAAAAAGATGCCAAAAACACGCGTCGAGCAACAAATGGAGCTGTCAAAATATTCCGGACATATTTAAAAGCTAAAAATATACCGGAAACGTTTTTTCCCATGTATAATCATATAATAAAACGATCATTGACTTTGGAATAGGTTGCTACTGGGATTTATCAACCCTCAAAAAGCAATATTCACCTCGCCTTCGGCTCAGTGAATATAACTTTTTTCAGGTTGATAAATCCCTGTATCAACCTATATCAAAGTCAATAATTGTACATTGTACCTAAAAAGGCCAAACGGTAGCACTGCAATGGACCATTGGGAAGAAGAAGAGTTTGAAGATACCAAAGGGGCAATCAGAATCTGTATATCAAAGAAGAACAGACAACACAATGGTCAAAAGAAAAAGTACAAAAGGACAAACAACGATCAACAAAACATACATTACTATGGTATTAATAAATTGGTGTTTTCATAATGGACCAGTTACATGTTCAAGGTTAGTCATAATGGCCCAAGGAAGGTTGTATTGGCCCGAGACAATGCCGAGGGTCAATACAACCTTCCGAGGGTCATTATGACTTAACCGAGGACATATAACCGGTACATTATGAAAACACCCATTTCTTAATACTTTTATTAGTCAATTTCAATTTTATGTCATCTTCATTCTTTTTGAAGGCCAAAGTATTGACTGAAATGGTAGGCTATAATTGTTTTATCATTTTTCAATATTAATATTTAAATATTCAAATTTTTGAAAGTATATGAAAACTGAAATTTTTTTAAACTTTTTGAAAATTTCATCATTTTGAAATATTTTTGAAATTCTTTAAATGTTGAAATTTTTTGAAAATTTTGAATTTTTTTTTATTGATTTTAGGATTTTGAAATTTTATGAAATTTTTGAAATTTTTAGGTAATCTTCATTCTTTTTTAAGAAAACCATAATGGACCGATCCATTATGGCATTTACCCGGTCCATTATGGCTTTTAACCGATCCATTATGGTCTTAAAAGTCATAATAGACCGGCAAAGCATTTTGGAGCAAAATAATGTTCTTGCTGTGTAAATACAAACCAGTCTGTAGTATTCATAATATAACCTACTGGTTAATAAAATGTATAAAACTAAAGATCAAGAAACTAGGTCCTATTTTTATAAACTAGAAAATTGAATTTCCCCCGTCTCAACCTTATCCACCTCAACCCCCCCCCCCCCCCAATTCCAATTTACTACCTTAACTTTTGGCTTGGTTCTGAGGAATGTGTAGGGGTATAATGCAAAGAAAACATCTTGGATTTTCAATATAACTCAATTTGAAGGAATGGTATATTATTTATCGTATATGATGTAGAAAACTTATGTATAGACTTTAAAATGGGGTTTGTGTCTGTAAGACACATACAATGCCCCCGCAGTTATAATTGCAAAAGGGTAAACCAATGTTTTGCTTATTCAGCATCAAGCAGAAATGACTGAAATAAATGAATCTGTACCTAACAATGTGATGTTCGATTTGATTGATTGATTGATTGATTGAATGGGGTTTAATGCCATTTTCAGCAGTATTTCAGCCATATCGTGGCAGTCAGTTTTAGTGGCAGAGGAAGCCGGAGTGCCCGGAGGGAC
>MJUT01008097.1:598952-611878 GCA_002080005.1 Gigantidas platifrons
AAACCAAATATTTAGCAATTTTGAGGTATAAAAAGGGGCACAACTCTAGTAAAAATAGTCGAAAAATTGTCATTATCGAACTTGACCTAGATATTCATAAGATACACTTACATACCAAACCTAGCTTCAATCTGACTTTTCATTCACAAGTTATCATCTGGAAACCAAAAAGCACACGGACGGACGGACGAACGATACCCATTTCTATAGTCCCCTTCGACGAAGCGTCGGGGGACAATAAGATAAGATCTGCTCTAGTTCTTGAGACATCAATGTTTTCTATGAAAACTAAACATCTTTTTTTAATTATGTACAGAAATATTCTTAATGGACACTGAATAGTAAAGTAGTGTTTTGATCTCCTTTGCAGAAAGGTACCTGTATCACAAGCCACCA
The DNA here is from genome assembly GCA_002080005.1 of Gigantidas platifrons. NCBI lineage: Eukaryota > Metazoa > Mollusca > Bivalvia > Mytilida > Modiolidae > Gigantidas > Gigantidas platifrons. Next base: position 599,349 of record MJUT01008097.1, read on the forward strand.
TTGTGTAGTTTTCTACAAGTGTTAATTATTTGTTTATAACTTTGAACCAGGAATTTACTTATTGTCTTAAACAACACAGCATAATTATATTGTTGTTGTAACATCAATGCATTCATTTCCTTTGATCTTTTGATGGTTTATATACCAAAATATAAGCAACAGCTAAGAACTATGAAATAATACATGCAGGTACGAGATATTGCACACTTTAAATCTGAGGAGAACTACTAGCAGCCTCTGGTTGTATGTAATTCTAATAAATAAATAAAGAATTAAATTTAAAGAATTAAATTAAATCTGGGCTGTAGTTTTATTACTCTCAAAGAGCCGTGCAATAATCAACGACCTAGATGTGATATTGCATGGCTTCATGTTACAAATCATTAATACCACAGTTTTCCGAGTTAAAGGGTTAACCGCTTAACTTGGAAAACCATGGTATAAATATTTTATATACTGTGTAAAATACAGGATGGTGTATTTAAGCTACAGAATTTACTAACATACTCAAATTCACAAATTCATACTAAATCTCTTGCTGCAAGATTTCATGTAATTTTGAAAACAGCCTAATCTAACATAGAAAAGAGTATTAAAGCAATTAAGAGTACAGAGAACAATAAACTATCTATGATATTTTGACCTTCCACAATTTGTTTACAAAAAAAAACTGCAAGCTTAATCGATGGAAACAACTAACTTTTTTTGATCTCTCAGACCCTCCCTCTTTTTTATTTACCTTTTGTTTACATGTAAATATACATATGCAAATAATTCAGTCAATGCATCCAAATATGGATCTTCAGATGCACATCAATGTACATTTTCAAGGACAGCTTTTTTTTAACTGCTTGTATTGACTGACATTGAAGCTATTAATTTGCTCATGTACCGATCATGTCTGTAGAACTCATTGTATTTGTTAGTATCAAGTAAATCCTTATTAAACTACTTCAACCAAGATCAAAAGACAATTTGCAAAATGTATTATGCACCTAAGTGCACATAAAGTATCTAAATATTTACTGTTGATGCTTATGTTTCTGTGCACTAATTGTAAAATACTAACCTTATATTTAAGATTCTGTTTGGGTGGAGATGACTTCCAAATATCTTATAAACACCCACATATAAATAAGGTACTCCTATTTTGACAGCTTGTAAAATTATTTGTCCCCAATCACACCTACAAAAAAAATACACACTTGAAAGCACTTGATGCATGAATCATTAAACTACATATATATCGTATAGAATACTCCTAGATGTTGTTATTGATATGGTTGACTTACCACACTGCTGACTTGTCAATATCACAAGAAGAAATAAATTATTTCACACATGAGAAATTAACTGGTAATTTTGTTTAGTGATGGGAAACTGCCACTGAAAAAAAAACTATTACATGACAAATTTATGCATAGGACATTTTATTGGATATCTTTCTACAATTATAGAAGTTCACTGTGTAATATGCATAAAACATAAACCTGTTATTATTACTTGAATAATATTACACAAGAAATGACAGGCAGTTTTAATATATTGTTTTCCTTGGTAGTAAATTTAGAGAATTACAAAAATGTATTCTATGTTTATATATTTATTAGTTTTTTTTATTTATGATGACGCCTACATTTACATACAAATACATGTACATAATGTTTAGTCAACTGTGAATAAGATATATATATTACATGTACATGTACATACCAACTATATACATTTCTATATCAAGAGAATGTTAATGTCTATACTTTTATTTAACATTACTATGTTAAAATCCATGTAAAATATGTAGATTTTTACATACTGTCATATTTATAGAAAACATATACTGATGCATTTAAATAATCTACAAAGCTAGTACATTTTTCAATTTTTTTTTTTATCAAAGTCTTGGTTTTTTTTAGTCAAATTCAGTAAACTGCACTGATCAACAAGCTTGACTGACTTGTGTAATTAAAAGTTTTTCTAACTAAACAATTCAATGTGATAAACAAATAATATATAATACATGAGAAACTATACTTCAATGTGATAAACAAATAATATATAATACATGAGAAACTATACTTCAATGTGAACAATTCAAAAATAAAAAATTGATATAAACCACTACACTTTAAAGCACAGTAGCATAGTTTGTGATTAGCTATATGAAAATTTAAACATCAAATGCATTGGTCTTTAATTTAATTCTTTAATTTAAACAAAACAGGTCAGCCAATTTGGATACATAATAGCTCTACAAAGTGGCAACACTTCTGAAAGACACACCTCCCCATGGGCAGTTGCCTGTGGGCTCCATCAACAGAGGTACCCCATACTAATCTATGTATTTTGTAAAATAACTAGAGGCTCCCAGGAGCCTGTAATCACTCACCTGGCTCAACTCTGCTCTCATTAAAACATGTGAAAAAGGTTTGTATGTAAATTAAGTACAGTTAAGTTTGGCTATTGCAGCACCCCTCTTGGATGGAGGGCACTGCTGCTGAACACAATTTTGAAAAGGGGCCATGGAAGGAAACTCCTGGTAGTTCTTTTGAGGCAAATATTGCTATCCAAATGCTATAATGAACAACTGATAATCATGCCTCAACAGAACTCTCCATTTCAAGTCTTATGACATGTCACAAGCCTATGTTTACATTAAATTCTATTTTTAGTAACAGTATTCATTTTGGTGAAATATCGCTACCTGAATCCTATAATGAACTGATATCACATCTCAACAGCATTTTTCATTTTGAGTCTTATGATATGTTACAAGCCTATGTTTGCATTCAGTTATGTTTTAATTAACGGCGGACATCTTGGTTAGGGGCCAATGTCGTCGGACACAATTCTGAAAGGGGACCACATAAGAACCATTCCTCCAAGGTTTGGTCAAGATTGGCCAAGCAGTTACAGAGGAGAAGATTTTTTATTTCATTTTTTGCTGAATTTTCTATTTTTAGTAACAGCGGCCATCTTGGATGGTGGCCGGGGTCATCGAACACAATTCTGAAAGGGGACCACCAAAGGACCATTCCACCAAAGTTTGGTTCAAATTGGCCCTGTGGCTTCAGAGGAGGTGATTAAAATGTGAAAAGTTAACGGACGGACAGACGACAGACGCTCAGTGGTGACAATAGCTCACATGACCCTTTGGGCAGGTGAGCTAAAAACGGAATATATGTTAAACTACTCCTTGCCATGTAGCTGCAGCTAAAATTTGAGCTCATTTTGACTTATACTAAAGCAGCAATGGACAATTGAAGAAATTTCTATTTTTAGTAACAGCAGCCATCTTGAATGGAGGGCAGGGCTGTCGGACACAATTTTGAAAGGGACCCACCCAGGGACCATCCCTGCCAGGTTTGGCTTAATTTGGTTGAGTGGTTTCAGAAGAGATGATTGAAATGTGATCTTTTATCAAAATATGCCTAATTTGCATAATCGGTATAAATCGGCTGAAAGAAAAATTTCACAGAAAAACCCGGAATATATGTTAAACTACGCCTGAAGAAATTTCTATTTTTATTAACAGCAGCCATCTTGAATGGAGGGCGGGGGCTGTCGGACACAATTTTGAAAGGGACCCACCCAGGGACCATCACTGCCAGGTTTGGTTAAATTTGGTTCAGCGGTTTCAGAGGAGAAGATTTAAATGTGATCTTTTATCAAAATATGCATAATTTGCATAATCGGTATAAATCGGCTGAAAGAAAAATTTCACAGAAAAACCCGGAATATATGTTATACTACTCCTTGCCATGTAGCTGCAGTTAAAATTTGAGCTCATTTTGACTTATACTAAAGCAGCAATAGACAATTAAAATTGCATCCCCCCTTTTTCTATTTTAAGCTTGGCGGCCATCTTGGTTGGAAGTCGGGATCACCGGACACAATTTTGGAAGGGGGCCATCCAAGGACCATTCCACCAAAGTTTGGTTCAAATTGGCCCAGTGGCTTCAGAGGAGTTGATTAAAATGTGAAAAGTTAACGGACGGACGGACAACAGACGACGGACGCTCAGTGGTTCCCCACAAATAAAATGTATTGTAATCTGTCAGCTAGCCCAACATTTGCTAAAGTCACTAGTTGAAAAAAAAATATATTACTATTCAGAACTTTAAAGTAATATGAAATGCCAAAATCATTATTTTCAGTTTTCTAAAAATTTTTGATTTATGTAAAGATTAAATATATAAAAACCGTAAACCATTCACTTTTTAGAGCTATGATGTATAATTCAGGAGAAAACGTCACTTTATTCTGTCTTCGATAATTCTTACTACCCGGACAATAATGCAAATCATATGCTATTGACCTCAGATTTGAACTCATTCGGTTGAGATTGTGCGCATGCTCCGTCATAGTGTTGATGAAGAAAATGTCGGAGGCAAAGAAATTGAAGCCAGGTCCGAAGCGTAAATTGAGCGATTCTGCCAGAAAAAACAAAACAAAAAAGCAGCGAATGCTAAGTTAAGCAAAAACGGAATATATATTGGAGATGAATATGATCGTTGGATTGAAATAAAGACCGCTCTTCATCTGGAAACGAACTCTGAAGTGGCCAAGATTCTTCTTGACAGGTAACATCATTTTCGTTTCGATTTACATTCCATTATTTTCCATTCAGTCCACGATTAAAAATAATTTTCGTTATTTTCCCTTATGCAAGAAATGCAAGAAATTTAACTTCTTTCAAAACCAGAATGATACATGTGCTCATCTCAGCATCAATCGTTGTTTACGTTGGTGATGAAATTTCATGATCGGCAATCATCGGAATGCCCCCCACGGTGCATCCGAAAGTTAATTAGCCGCCATTGTCTTGAAAAAACAAGTACGAGATGGAATGATTTTCTGTTCTTAATCACAGATGATTGCGATTTTCCTTCTCAAACATGCATGAATAATTTATTTTTTAGGGAATGTAAACATATCAAGAATATTTTTGAAGATGTTTATTTCACCAAAAACTTGTTTCATATTACTTTAAACAGGATGCATATGACTTCAAGCAAACATTTTGTAACATTTTTCAAATGATCAACCATAGATGAATAATTCTAGTTGAAATCTAAATTGTAAAGACCCAGGCTATAGAGAAGGAAACAATGATGTACAATGTATATTGTATACCATACAACCTCTCAGCCATTGAACACATCAATACTGTCTGATTGATGATGACCTAGCCAGTAATTTTCTATTGTTATCATCTATAATTAACCTTTCAATATTTTTGTCAGTTCTTATATAGGCAATTTATTTAGGAGATGTCTGATAAGTGTCAAAGATCTACATATATTTTTAACTTTAATACAGTACATTTTCTATAGATACCTGTACCTAAGAAACAAATACATGCATTTGTTTCTGACTTTTAAAATAGTGATATAATTAAAATTAGATGTTTGTTGTATCTTTTTGGAAATACAGTAACATCTAATGACATCATGAAACAGGGGTGAAGTCAGGGTTAATTTTTGTGAATGACCAATCAGCAATGAGCCTACCAAATCTTGAGCTATTCAAACTGAAACACATGATGTCCCATATTTAATTGTCTTGCATATGATTGGATGGTCAAATATGCCATATTATATAGATGAAAATTTATATGACATGACTCACTCCATATGGAATGTTGTTATATGGCTAAAAAAGATACAACAAATTTAACCTGTAATTTTAACTACATTTTTTTTGTACATTGATTTTTAATTCAATTATTGGTGATTCTACATTTTATTTTTATGTCCAATTTACTAATTTTAGCTGTGTACTATGCAGCTGTAACTGACAGTCTCATATCTTCAGTAAAATACTTCAAAACAAAAGAAGGATTATATTTCAAATGAATTATGATATTTACAATATAAAACACAGTCTGCATTAGACAAATATTTATACTGAAACAAACGAAGTCACATGATCTGAAAACTTAAATAAATAGTCTGAAAATTCAAAAGAAAAATTGATTTACCACAGTGTTATTGATGTAAAATCTACCAGATAATTAATGTAGTTTATATTTTGAATTTCATGGGACTTTAATATTCATAAGTTTTAATCTTCATGCCACGAGGCCTCTTAAAGTCAAATACAATTGCATTTCCATTGCTGTTTCTCAAGATGATTCTTAAGATTTTAAAATTTAGAACTAAAGGGCTTGTATGCCACTGACCCGTGGGCTCTCATATTTACTAGCTTGAAATCTCTATACCAAAATGATGCTTGACATATCAAATATTAGTTCATATTTTAAATCTTGTTCTTACCAAATTTCCCATGTCAAACTTTTGGACAGTCTTATGCTCATTTCATTAACACTTTTTTTTAAAATGTTTTGGCTATAAACAGACATCAAGGAGTGTAAAGTAAATTTTAATTTTACACTTATTTAAATTTGAAAAAATATTGAAAAAGATTTTCTTCATAATTTCAAAAATACTGTACAGAAATCTACTGTCCACGAGTTCATCAAATACAGTAGCTCTAGATCTAGAGGTTCCCATAACAATAAAACTTCTGTTCCTGTAGTATAATTTACCAGGATAATTGACATACCCTTTAGTCTAACACAGTGGACTTAGTAGATTGTCATTTTTTCGGCTACTAAGCTTGCTAAATTTTACATTTTGCAAGGAATTAAAATATATTTCAAGAATGTAATGCATTTTAACTATTTTAAACCAAATTTGTCAATAATAATTAGTCACCTAAAAAGCAATAAAATTTTGTCAAATTGGATTATAATAAGAACACAGAAGGAACACTGGCAAGTATTGAAGAGTGTCAATTACACCTAAAGCATACATTTCACAACAATGCAGTTTCCAATTTTTCTACTTCCCTATAACCTAATTGCTATACAAAAAATCAATTTCCCAAGGAAAAGAAGTTTTTGTAGGATCTGTCATACAAAGTTAAAAGCTTAAATAGAAGTCCTTCAAATGATTCAGGATCATCAATCAAGACCATTTTCTTCATCCTTGTGTAATGAATACTAATGGAGTCTGGAGTTTCCGGTTACTGTAATGGCTCTCTTGCTAGTTTCCTGCTATTTCAGAGATATTTGTCTAGAATGTGCATCAATTCTAGCTTTTATAGCAATATACGTGTAACAGTAACCCAAAAGGGGAAGAAGGTTCACACCATTAATAATTTACAGGAAAGTCAGTGAAAGTCATCCAGTGAAAAACATCTACAGACAATAGTGTCTTTGATTTCACAACAATCAATTTAAAAAGAATTTTAACATGAATGCATTCTTTTCCTTTGATCTTTTTATGGTTTATATACAAATGTCCCAGAATGCAAGCAACAGCTAAGAACTATGAAATAATACAAGCAGATATGTGATATTGCACACTTTAAATCTGGGCTGTACCAGTAGTTATTTTAATCTCAGAGAGCCATGTAATAATCAACGACTTAGATGTGATATTAAATGCAAGGCTTCATGCTACAAATCATTTATACAACACGTTCTATTGAAACACTGCTTAACTCCGAAAACCGTGTTATAAATATTATCTATAGCTAAAGATCTGATATTATTGACAAAATATTTAAAGCAGTGACAATCCTCCATTCTAATGAGGGTCCACATCCTATATATACCGATGTATGATGTACACACTTGCTGCTGGGATGGGTCAACTTTTTAACCTTTCAAATATATGTTTGGGTCATACATTTTACACTCCAATATATCAATTTTTAAGCTCTATGATATATCAATTGTTCATATATATCTACAACCCTCAAGCTTCTTCAACACTAAAACAATCTCTTCTATAATAGCTAGGAAAAGTCTGTTCTAATATACTTAGTAATACAGGAACTAGAGGCTCAGTGGGCTGAGCCTGTGTCGCTCACCTTTCATTCTGCTTTGAGGAAACTTAATACAGAACCTTCCATAGGTGCTTCCCACCATATATCGGTTCATTTTGGCAAAGCAGTTTCAGAGAAGAAGATTTTTAGAAATTGACCAATCTAAAACAAGAATTGCCTGTGGCAGCCATGTTTGTAAATGGATCAAAACAAAATGAATAATCTCTATAGAGGATCTTCCATAGATGCTTCTTACCAAGTTTCATATCATTTGGCCAAGCGCCTTCAGAGGAAAAGCTGTTTTAGAAATTTACCAATAAGAAACAAGACTTGCCTGTGGCAGCCATATTTGTTAATGGATAGGGACGAAATGAGTAATCTTAATAGAGGACCTCCCATAGATGCATCCTACCAAGTTTCGGTTCATTTGGCCAAGCAGTTTCAGAGAAGATTTTTTAAAATAGGCCATTTAGAAACAAAAATTGCCCGTGGCAGCCATGTTTGTTAAGGGATCGGAATGAAATGAGCAATCACAACAGAGAACTTTCCATAGGTGCTTCCTACCAAGTTTCGGTATATTTGACCAAACGGTTTCAGAGGGGAAGAATCTAAAAAATCAGTCAATCAGAAACAAGAATCGCCTGTGGCAGCCATGTTTATTAACGGATCAGGATTGAATGAGCAATCTCTATAGAGGACCTTCCATAGATGCTTCCTACCAAGTTTCGGATCATTTGGCCAAGTGGTTTCAGAGGAGAAGATTTTTAGAAATCGACCAATCAGAAACAAGAATTGCCTGTGGTGGCCATGTTTGTTAATGGATCAGAACAAAATGAGTAATCACTGTAGAGGACCTCCAATAGATGCATCCTACCAAGTTTCGGTACATTTGGCTAAGAGGTTTCAGAGGAGAAGATTTTTTAAAATAGGCCAATCAGAAACAAGAATTGCCTGTGGGGGTCATGCTTGGTAACGGATCTGAACGAAATGAGCAATCGCAACAGAGGACTTTCCATAGATGCTTCATACCAAGTTTCGGTACATTTGCCAACGGTTTCAGAGAAGAATTTTTAAAATCAGCCATTCAGAAACAAGAATCGCCTATGGCAACCATGTTTTTTAATGGATCGGGACGGAATGAGCAATCTTTGTAGAGGACCTTCCATAGATTTCGGATCATTTGGCCAAGGGGTTTCAGAGGAGAAGATTTTTAGAAATCAACCAATCAGAAATAAGAATTGCCTGTGGTGGCCATGTTTGCTAATGGATCAGAACGAAATGAGCACTCTTTATAGAGGACCGCCCATAGATACTTCCCATCAAGTTTCGGTTCATTTGGCCAAGCGGTTTCAGAAGAGAAGAATTTTTAAAATTAGCCAATCAGAAACAAGAGTCGCCTGTGGCGGCCATGTTTGTTAACGGATCGGGAGGACAAAATGAGCAATCTTTATACAGGACCTTCCAAAGATGATTCCTACCAAGTTTCAGTTCATTTGGCTGAGGGGTTTTAGAGGCATATTTGTCTGTAATTCAATTCATAGAGATAACTGCATTATGGCATATGATCATTTTGTGGAATTCCATGTTTTTGTTCATAGTATTATTTTTATGGGTAGCGACTTTGCTACAGATTATATGATCAGTTCATTTTTTCGAGTGCTTAATAAAAATAATTGTTGACTTTTTTCGCATTTAAAATTCAAATAAATTATTATCCAATCAAAGACTAATTATCACTTGAGATATTGGTTTAGGCTTGGTTTATGGTGCTTAATGCCACTTTAAACAATAATTCAGTTATATCGTGGCGGTCAGTTTTTATTGGTGGAGGAAACCGGAGTACGCGAGAAAACCATCTACTTGTTGCAAGTCACTGACAAACTTTATCACATAATGTTGTATCGAGTACACCTCACGTGCACCATGAATGGGATTTGAACTCACAACTTTAGTGGTGAGAGGCAATGATTGTACAGGTAGTTGTAAATCCAACTACCATACGATCATGACCATAATAGCCACTCACTTGAGACATTAATCTGTCATATATGTACAAGTAAAAGAAATAATTACCCAAAATTCCACAGTAATAGTCTCAAAAGGGGAGGTAACTGTCAGAAATGAAATGCAATGCACCTATAGCAAACATACTGCATATAAAAACAGCTATGTTCTGTACCTCCTTTTCATGAGGATAAATGATTGTTTCCTCTTGCCATATTTCCATGCACTCCCTTTTTTTCCTCATAATTGAAAGGTTATTCATTTCCACTAAATTTCTTATATATTTGGATGGATTTAGGATTATTGGTGTTTAGCACCTTCGCCCAACAATAATTCAGCTGATATAATTGTGGTAACCAGTTTTATGGGTGGCCGCATGGAAGAAACTTAGAGTACCCACAGAAAATCACTGGTCTGCCATATAAAGTAACTGACAAACTTGATCACACAATGTTGTATCAAGTACAGAGGATCAAACTCCCAACCTTAGTGGTGATACCGATATCAGTTATATCATGGTGGTCAGCTTTAATTTATTGGTGGAGGGATCAGCTGGAGTGTCTAAAGAAAACCAACAACCTACCACATTAAGTGACTGAAAAACTTTATCACTTCAAGCTGAATAAAAATAGATTAGTTCAAAATACAAACAACAGGGAAAGATTACATGTACTGTACAGTTAAACCTGTCCATGAAGTCACCTGTATTAAAAGGTCACCTCTATTAAAAGGTCACCTTTTTCTTGTCATAGAAAAGTTCATATGAATTGAACCTCTTTTAAGAGGTCACCTGTCTTATAAGGTCACTTTCTCCTTGTCCCAAAGGTGACCTCTTAGTATAGGTTTGATTGTATATACATGTACTAATAAAGTCAGCGATTAATTTTACATCCATTATCAGATTTTTACACGAAGTGAACATTCTTTTGCTTTGAAAATTTATATTTTGTTCATGCCTTGATTAGTTAACCTTATCTGAGAATGATCAAAAGATCAACATGTGAAGTAGTAAAATTATCTGGTGACAAATGTGTGTCCCATGACAAACATCTACATGTATATACTATATTAAGAATTATCAGGTGACAAATATGTGTCGCATGACATACATCTAATATATTAGGGTCCATCACTTATCTATATCCTGTGAAAATACTTTTATCATGGATTATGATACAAATTTCCATGGTCCAAAGAAACTTCATTGGTTTGTGGGATTCTAAATATGTGGTTTCATACTTGGCATAGAATAATACTATGGCATTTTCATATTTCGTTCCGTATTTTATTTCTTGGTTTATTATTTATATATTAAAACAACCCCGTTCACAGTTGCCTAACAGGAGTCCACGTGTCACAGTTTAGAATAATCCTTCAGGACCTCACAGTGATTGACCCGTGACCCACTTTAGCACGTTCTACCAGTTTATTCTTAATAATGTTGTTTAATAAGCCACGAAATCCAAGAAAATTGGTACTCTATGAATAAGAATACTACCACAGTAGATGAGCATCCGAAAGTGTGAGAGATAAAAAAAAATATGTCACCTAATACCTAAAGGGTTGTTTAAAATACATGAATAAGTACAGGCACTTAGCTGTGGAACCGTAGCCCTTATGGTCCTTGACCAGTTACAGGTACTATGCACAACCAAGTATGGTAATAGTCTCTAAAAATGTGATACTGATTACAATGTATTTGTCTTTTCAATAGACCTTTTGCACATTTCAGATTTGATTATCAAATTACGCAGTTTTTAAAGGGGTTATTTCCTGTATAATGGACAATATGGTACCCATTCTAGCAAGAGCAACATAGACCTGACACATATATGTAATTTGAGTTTTCATTGAACTTTGCATGAAATGGAACCTTTTTGTCTGTATTAAAGGGAAATAATCCCTACAAATGGTAAAAACATATCATTTTTAGTGGGGAATGTGCAAATGGTCTAAAATAGTGTCATCTTTAAATCTGGCCTTAAATATCATCTATTAGGCCAAAAAAAATATATGTGTGTTTACGGTCACCTGACCGATCCTATTTTTCAGCCACCGACCGGCGACCCTAACCTTTTTTTATCTGCAATTATTCAACCCTAATTTTTGCTAGCGACCCTATCAATTTTTACACAGAATTTGGATAACCATTTTTGTTGTTCAATTAGCAGCAATGTTTTATTTATTCAACAGCTAGCTTTTTGTCGAAATTGACAGCAAAGAAGGTAGAAAAACTGTGTAACTCGTCATAAAACAGCTTCAACAAATGACGGCATACCGAAAAATTCGAAAATGGAATACCGGGACTGGAACCGGGAACGACTATTTCTGGTTTTGCCAATAGTTAAAAAAAAGAAAAAAATTAATGCCAACCAACTGACCCTAGATTTTTTTGACATGTGACCATAAACACACACATATTTTTTTTTGGCCTTACCTGTAGTTTCTTTAATCAACCTAACCCTTTTAGATCATCATTACCAATAGGCAATACATATAAGGTAATTATGGTTAAAATCTCAAATGCAATCTTAAATTCTCTAATAATCATACCTATGAAAATTGGTCAAAACTTAAAACCACATACAAGAACTAAAATAAAGAAAAACTCAAATTTGACCAGTACATTGTTATAATAAGTAACTATACCAAATATGAATGATGAACATGTATACTATATATATATATATATA
>MJUT01008097.1:680747-693280 GCA_002080005.1 Gigantidas platifrons
AAGATTATATCTTTGTCAGTCATCATATATAGTAAAAATGTATCCAGTCGGTGAAATTTGACTGCTTAAATATAACATGTACAGGATAAATGTTGTTATTGACCCGGTGAAAGTATATCGTACTCTGTCTACCAATAATTAAGTCACTGTACAGTAAAATTCTTGATCAAAAGTTGCATGATAAATTGTACACGATACAAAGCGTAAAGTAAATAAGGGTAATAACAAAATTACCGAACACCGAGCAATCTTCCAAAGGGAAAGGCAAAACTCATAAGTCAACAAACAGACAAAATCAGTCAACAACCGGAAAACTGGGAAAACCGCAATGGCCCTGACTTGGTACATGCATTTCCAAAGACGTACCCAAGTTAAGTGACATTATTTCATAAATATTAAATCGTACAGTATATATGTTCCTAAATATCCATCTTCATATTAAACCACTGTATATCATATATTATAATGTTAACTGAATCGATGGTGTAATAGTTAGCGTGCTCCCGACATGTGTGGTATATCTTGGGTTCGATCCCCGGTCGTAGTTTGGCACGGAATCAGGATAATGTATCCGAGTGTTGTGTCAGTGAACAAGCACAATAAATATTCAACTAAGCATCTTGGTTAAGTACAAAGCAGATAGCATCATCATCTAATCGAGTATAGCATGATACAGTTGAAAAAAAAAATATAATTTGGCTTTAAACAACAATCACCCACAATTATATAATGCTAAAAGACAAACCACTGCGTTGAATGTTTGTCAATTCATAACATCCGGTCTAAGCACATGTCTTGCTCAAACTAAAATATGCGGAATAAATACGAGTGCAGAAAAGCATGACATTTCATCAACATTGTTTCTAATGAGGTCAATATACCGACCGAGTGGAGTGTGCTTGTTCAATTGTATTTAGGTATAGCAGACATACATTAATATATGTTTTATTTTTTTAGAATCTACATATACCTTTGTTGGAACGGGGACCGTTTGGGTGCGGCAAGACTGGAGGATGTGGAAAATAATGTGTTAGAAAGTATATTCAGAGTGATCATGTGACCTAAATATGACATTATCCTATATTTACGTAGATATTGAATGCCTTATTTTGCGACGTCATAAATTACAGATACATTTAACAGCAAAAATAAATGATTACACTTTAAGATATAAATAAACAGATTTGAAATTTATTCTTGAGGAATGAACAGACGTGGACGATTTTCTTATCCTTATTCGAGTTGAGACAAGACCCATTTAGGCAGTAGTAAAACATATTAATGTATTTTATTTTGTTTTATATTTAACGTGGTTCTACTTGTCAGCAGATTCCTCTTTTACTCATCAATTCTACCTACCGTATGTCATTTTTATGTCTTTCACTGCATCGGCGATTTAATGGTCAGCGTGTTCGCCTCGAGTCGGGTCAAATCAGAGATTATGCAATTGTTATTGGTTGCTTCTGTGCTACGAATACAGAATTGACGAGAAATAGCATGGTCTGTATGGTATATATGCAAATTGTTTATTTTGCATTAAACAACAAGCATTCGCCATTTATAAATTCATGAATCACGGCACTGTGAAGTACAATCCCAACCAGTAATATAACGACAATCGAGACAAAAATCTATCTCCAAATGTGCATGGGAAATACAATAGAACATATTTTTTAAGCTATAGCTTCAGAATAGTTACAAACCCCAATCGGAAAATGGTACAAACAGATGCAAAGTTGATACCTCCAGCATACGTATACGTGACTGCTCACTCTCATGTAACTTTAATACCTCCAGCATACGTATACGTGACTGCTCACTCTCATGTAACTTTAATACCTCCAGCATACGTATACGTGACTGCTCACTCTCATGTAACTTTAATACCTCCAGCATACGTATACGTGACTGCTCACTCTCATGTAACTTTAATACCTCCAGCATACGTATACGTGACTGCTCACTCTCATGTAACTTTAATACCTCCAGCATACGTATACGTGACTGCTCACACTCATGTAATTTTAATAAAAAAATGACGAGGGAAAAGGTTTGATGGCCCCAAACATCATTTCTGAGTGAAATGATGTGGTTATGCACGAAAAGGTTGAAGATACCAAAGGGATACTCAGATTCCGTAAATCAAAGAAGGACAGACAACACAATGGCCAAAAGAAAAAGGACAAATGTACAAACAACACACAGGCTGTCCTGAAGGATAAGCAGTTTCTGCTCCAAAAGTGGCACTCGTCGTGTTAATCTAGCTACAAACCCTGTGATAAGTCATGAATGGGGAAAATATCGGGAAGTGCTTACGACAAGTGGAACATATCCGTGGTCATATGTGACACAGATATTCCATAACGGTCAACCAAGTCATGGTGGCGACCGTAAAACGTTCGATGTGATGACTTCAACTGAACCAATACTAACCCTTGGTTCAGTAGCTTCCTTATTAGCAGGAACCCTCTACCAAGGAAATCTTGAAAGGATCCACAAGCTCTAGAATATCGTATTAACTGAGAGATATATATTCCATATGCAGGTGCTGCTGAAATAGTGCTACATATAAATGGAAATTTCACAATTGAAATCATCTCTTTTTTTCATAAAGTTTCGTTCTTAACCGCCCCTCACTGTCAATTTCGGGGTGTTGGTGAAGGTATGAAGCAGAACGATCTGTATCTGTGATATCCTTTATTTCTAGCTCAAAGCGATCCACGAACTACAAGTAGTCTCTACATGTGAGGAAAATGCCGACCATCACATATAATTATGTGAGCGGCGTTGGTTTCAAGAATGGCGAGTCCTAATCTGGAACTTGATATGGACAATGTGTTAATGAGCCCTCGCGAAGCATCGATTTTCAAAGATTCAAGATGTTGCTAAATACCGCTTTTACCGCCATTGACAATTCACTCACAAGACGGTATCTTGTGCTATCATGACTCTTATTTGTTCTTTCGGAATATCAAACAGCTGGATCCTCCGTCACTATACTGGCTATTTGAATTGTAAACATGTCCTTACAAAAAACCATATATTGCTGGGCGTGCAGGAGTTGGTTTGGCACAGTGGAGCGAATTCCTGACATAGGTGACGATATATGACATATCACTGAAGTGTCTCTATGACTCTACTGATCTGATGATGCCCATTAAAACAACCCATATAGATAAATGTGGGTTGATGAGTTCATGTAAAGGTAACAATGTGGAATACACTAAGCCTCGGCCTTTTGGCTTGTAGATAAGGATCCATACAAATAGATTGTGGGGAATCCCATCAGGACTATTCAAATGCCCTTTACACAGGGAGGTAGTCACGAACCAGTTCGGTGTGTGATAGAAAGAGGCGGTTTCCACATTACACTGTAATCTCTAATCATTTCAATTAGCAACAAAGAATATTACACTTAGAAACGCAGTTTACCAGACCATTCCATTTTGTCTAGAACAGTAGATTTGAGTTTTATAACTGTTAATGGCCAACAGGTAAGAAAGAGACTGCTAACAGATCATGGAATCGCTTTCATCAGAAGAGGCAACGAACATAAAATCAAGGATTATTGCATTAGCCTCTACACTGAAGATCGAACTTGCAAATGTTAATTGAAGAGAATATACCTGCTGTCCGAAGAACAATCACCAATGCTACCCTATCACCATTCATATTGCTTTGGTATGTTCGCTAGTCACAAAATGCATTCCAACAGTTTTTGAACTAGTGAATTTAAGACCAGTCTCCATTGCCCTTTTTCTATTTTGTTTTGAAAATAATTACAGTTTTCTTTCAATAATGTTCATATTTGTACCCCGATAACATATCAAGGAGTCATCAAAATAATGATAACCCTCAATGTTGTCATTTAAATCTTTAGCCAGCTGTTAAACTCAATACTAAGAAATGTAAGAGAGAGGATACTCCCGTTACTTGTTCATGGATGATATAATAAGTTAAATGGATCATAACTTTAAAACATCTCTTTCAGACTAAAACAATGCAATATAGGTGAGTGTGAGATCTTTGGCGTAAACGTGATGGCTATATTCGCTACTGAGTGTGCGATAGTACATACATTCATGCATTCAAAAGTTCTCAAAAATATGACTAGTCCTGTTTCTTAATTGTTGAAAAACAATAACCAAATTAAACCCTTTTTTGAAGTTTTAAAATATCCGTGTTATCTCCCTTTTTTCCACACAATTTCATAATTAGCTTCAAGCACGACTCAAATTGCAGCCAGTGCTCTAATCCATTATGCAATATTACCAAAGAAGCATTTCGGCATCAACTTCTTAAATCCTTGTAAAAAGAAAAAAAATAGAAAAAAATACTGTGTGGCTCTTCATTTTTGTCGAAATGTATATTTAACGCACACCACCATAGCAATCGGAGCCACAGGAGAAGAAATTGTAGTCGATCAAAAATAGAGAAATATTTTAGTAATTTTCATTGATAATCTCTTTTCTAACCCGATGGCTGTTCATTATCTTCGCAATACTCTCTTTTCCCTTAAGAGTCACCATGCATTGTGCGATTCAAACACCATGCACTAATGGAATTACTCATGAATATTGGCCTGTTTGTATTATTTGCTATGACTTTTTATGAAGGAATCGATGTTACAAAACTTGTTATTTCAAATATCTAATTGGGTTTAAGCGTCAGACATATATATTTTGTCGGTGGGTGTTTGCATGCGTACATGATAGATATGTGTTCTTGGTGATGATATTTAAAGATGCACCCGTAGAAAGTTAGATAACACCGAAACAACAAGATGTCAAAATGTACATAGACCCTCATACAACCATTCATAATATTATTGTAAGGTATGAGAACATCAGTCAATACATAGTTGAGTAATTATGAAAAGAACGTTTAAGCTTAACAGTGATGGTCAACAATTCTACCAATAACAATAAGAAAACAACAAAGACATCTCCTCTTAACTAATTGATCATACACAATACCATAATAATATGATATTGGAAATCCAGGTCCTGTCTTGGGAGAGGCATATACCTATGGCAGGGTCAAAACGTATAACTACCACTTCTAACAGATTTAATATCAATAAGTCATAAACATTTAAAGCAATCAACCACGTCTGTGGTGTGACGGTTAGCGTGCTCGTGTCAAGTGCTGTACATCGTAGGTTCGAGTCCTGATCGGGTCAAACCAAAGACTATAAATTGATATGTGTTGCTTCACTGCTAAGCATACAGCATCGTGCAGAAAGGTTGACTTGAAATCTGGATAATGGGTCAGAGTTATGTGACATGTATATCCGCGGACTGTTATATCAATGAGCTAGCACTATCAAAATCCAACAACTAAGCGTGTTGGTCTAGAACAAAGTGGACCTGGTCATCATCTCATTGAAAATTAACTTATTCTCGACATGATATAGCTGTAATAATGCTGAATTGGCGTTAAACAACAATCACTCACTCACTCTTAAGACATTACTCGTTTTCGTGGGAGACCAAAATAAAAAGGTAATCAGTTTGATGGAATCAAATATTGAACATGAAAGAGTAGTATAAAATGGAATAAAATATACATGTACTATTTTAATTGATAGTTTGACCAACCATTTGCAATAATCTGAACCATATTGTCAATGTAATGCATATGAAGTGCGACATGCAGAACGATCGACAATTCTAACTGACTGACATACCAACAAAAAAAATCGTAGATATCTAATTTAGCGTGCACAATGCGTTTATAACCTCATATGTTACACTAAAAGTAAACAAACTGGAAAACCAGATAATCTAAAAAGTATTTGGGAGCATAATACGCTTCGTCTTAACACGCACGCACGTAAGACAAACAGACTTGTGTATGCTAAACTGGTTGAAACTGAAGACAAACAGAATCCTTCTTAACTAACAGACATAAAATAGTATTTGTAAGGAACAATAACGCTTGCTGTAAGAAAAGTGTGAATATACCAAACGGTTAATCAGATGATGTTAATCAAAGAAGGAGACAACACAAAGGTCAAAAGAAAAGAGACAAACGGACAAACAACGATCTAAAGAACATTACATGGAAATCTAAAGATCGAGCAACACGAACCACACTAAAAACCGGGGTGAACTCAGGTGCTCCGGAAGGGTTAGCAGTTCATGCTCCACGTGTGGCACTTGTCGTGCTTCTCCTTTTCCAAACGGGGAGATAAATCATGAATGAGAAATGACCGGATCGTGATAACGACAAACGGAACATCTACATATAGTATAACTAATCTTAGATTTTGAATAGCAGAATGAGACCACAAGTTACCGAAGTACGCATACGGATTAAACGAGTGGGCGTAACTTGTTCCGCCAAAGAGTTTAATCCGTAATGCGTATTCGGTCACGAGTGGTCTTATTTTGAGATTAAAAATGTATGATTTAGTTATACTCTTTATTATATAGACATCCTAATTTCTATAAATAGTATTTTTTTTATTTGTATATTTCATTTCACGCGTATCAATATACGAGCAATGATAACTGTAATCAATACAGCCGCATTTGGCAACAAGTGTTACTTACCGCTTCGATGAAAAAAGTTGGAAATTTTAATGAAGGACGAGTTTCTGAGATTTGAAAATGTGAAATCCTAGATGTCGCATTTACAACAATACACAAAAATAATTAAAATACCTACCTCGCAAAATTATTTTAGTATAGGTATCAGATTTCTCCGTCTTAGAGGCACTAGTCCTCTAAAAGGGACCAAACTCGCGGGAATCCCGGGGTATAGGAATGGGACCGAAAGATGCTTTGGCTTGAAGGAGCGTCCGTCGGTTTTGCGGGTTGTACAAAATTCACAGCCAACCCGTCCTGCGGATGAGACATAAGTAAAACCGAGGTCCCGTGTTGAGAGATTGCCATCCTCTTCGCACGTTAAAGAACCCAGTGTAACAGCTCATTATGAGCATTATGCTCATGATGAGTGGTTATAGGAGACCTGTTGCACTGGCTAAATTATCCGTCCCTACAAATCACCTTTCCTTGTTTCGAGTCCGGTGGCGTATAAATGTTTTTTCTCGTCCTGAATATAGCTGAAAAACTGCTCGCTGGATGTTAAACATCAATCAATCATGAAGCGTATACCACGCCAAAAAGCGCCTGATCTTTACGTTTTAAACTGGAAGTCGTCATATAACGTCATGTTGTCTATGTGACAAAGTCGTCAACAATATATCGCGGAATTTTTATTTGTGTGATTTGTGTTATACTAGTGAAATGATTCGATTTAGAATAACAAGTGTTTGATTTTAATGTATAAATTAAATGAAACAATCCAAATAATTTGTAAAAGTGGTACAACTTTATTTTCATCAGTTTAATGAGTGTTTCAGTTTACAGTCGTGTGTGCATTCACCATAGCACCACAAGGGACGTAACCGATAACACACTTATAGTTGTGTAAAAGTTGTTCCGGCGGGAAAAAACTGATATCTCACATGTGAGATACCGGAATTTATTTCACGGTTAAATCTCCATAAGTCACGCCTATCTATATAATAACCGTGGCTATGTGTTACCCAGATACTTCTCAACGGTTAACGAAAAACAAAATCAATACATTACTACTATTTAGTGAAAAAGCATCATCTATATAGCGGGACGTGAAAATAATAATTGAGAAGTCCATGTATGAAGTCTGCCTCATACGAATAAAGGAACAAGTCGGCGAGAAGGGGAGCACAGATAGTACCCATAATTACTAACTAAGTAAAGGTTTATTTACGATGGAACACTTAATAAAAACATAAAACAAAGGCCTGGGTGGCTCAATGAGTTAGGTAGTTGGATTACCTAACAAC
Organism: Gigantidas platifrons; assembly: GCA_002080005.1. Lineage (NCBI taxonomy): Eukaryota > Metazoa > Mollusca > Bivalvia > Mytilida > Modiolidae > Gigantidas > Gigantidas platifrons. The sequence continues at coordinate 688,585 of MJUT01008097.1, forward strand.
TCATACAAGCCTATCACCATTACACCGTGGGTTCGCGACAAGCTTTGTAAATTACGAAAAGGGTGCACTCGACTCGCAGTCGCTATTGATCAAGTTTATCAGTTACTTGCTCATGGTCGGTTGTTCTCCCAGGGTACTCTGGGTTCTTCCACCACTAAAACTGGTCACTATGATATACCCATAACTGAAATATTGCTGAAAGTGGTGTTAAACACCAAAATCCAACTAACCTAAAAACATATTTATGCATTTTGTAGTAATTTGCTTACTCGATCTTTAGTGTTATATGTATGTTGTGTAGCTATATATCGTTGTTTGTCCTTTTGTACTATTTCTTTTGGCCATTGTGTTGACTGTTCTTCTTCGACATACGGATTCTGATTGGTATCTTCAAACTCTTCTTATTACATTTGTGCAAAATAACTACTCTAGTTGCAGCATGCTGACAAAATCTTCCTCTAGCATCATTTTCACTACAACCAATTTCATCTAAATGATGTAGGGATCCGTTGAAATAATACATGAAACCCTTGTCGCAATCATATCCAAAGAGAAAACACAACGCATCAAAATTACAGGAAACAAATTGTGTATTCTTTCCAAAAATGCGACATTTCGAAATATCAGCCCTGTTTAGATCCCTATTCTTAAGAATATCTCATGTTTATTCAATTAATGAATAACTCATAAAGATGAGTATTTTGGAAAGAATAAAAGGGATTTAAAATTGATGAATTCAAAAACGTTCCAATTTTTGAACCTGGGACTTTTTGCCCCTTTCGATCGAGAATATTTCCGAAACTCGAGAGACATAACGTCGATATCCTACAGAAATATCACAACACAGTGAATTCGAGGAAGAAGGAAAATATTTTTTTTCCTACGGATTTCATTTAAAAAACATCAAAAACATAAACAACAGTTGCTCCAGAAAGAAACATCCCTTTTGGCAGACTGGAGCCTCTTGTTTGCAAACAGATATAATGTTACGACTCCTTCCCCCAAAAACAAATCATTGCCAATCTTCATTCTCTGCAAAGGATTGTTGTGGAAAGTTGCAGTAGAATCGGGTCTGCAGAACTATAGATATCACACGGGAAACATTGCGTCTACAGACGGACGCTGACAACGACATATCCATAACACTATACGGCTGAAAAGTCGTATAAAACACGTCACTAGCAAGTGTCCTCGTTTTTACATATAAACGTAGCACATGTTGTGGAAATATAAATAGAACAACATTTGTGATAATCTAAGTGATTTTTATTTGCAATTGTTATCAAATTCTTGTTCAAAAGATACACAATACAAACACAATAATATATATATTATATAGACACATACATCAACTACCTTTATTTCGACAATGGTGGTGCTACAATTAACTAGGAGTATAATGTGTAGTAAAAACAATAATAATACATGTAAATGATCCTTTAATCAACATTATATATATTTATTAAATCGGGGCCATCGTGGGCGTGATCGTCTGGTAGTTAAATTTACAACTACCTATGCAATCATTGCCTATCACCACTGATGTTGTGAGTCGGAATATCAATCAGGTGTACAGCATTATGTGGTAAAGTTTGTCGTTGACTTGCGACAGGTCGGTGGTTTTCTCCGGGTCTTCCGGTTTCCTCCACCAATAAAACTAACCGGCACGATATAACTGAATTCTTGTTGAAAGTGGCCATTTATTAACTATGACCTGGAAGATTGGGTCTCAAACTACTGTTTTCTGTACTTTAAAGTATTACACATAAATCAATCGTACAACTTGCAATATTAAGTTTATGTCATGTATAAACACATACATTCCCTGAAAATCGCAAGTCAACATTATCCCACAAAAGTTCTCATGCACTCGTGACATTTTACAATTGACGATGATGAAGAACGAATTTAAATGTATAATAAGGGCATAGGTCAACATTTTGTGCCAGCTTACACGACAAATCATCGATTATGAGCACAATGTTGATTATATCCAAACATTTAGTCATATTCCTAAATATCCTTTTAGTAAATTCCGTAATTAGTTAGAAAGTGCTATGTTTAATTTAAGTATTTAACTTCTTAGAAATCTAACATGGTCGTTTTCTCTTTTTAATTGTTGTAATTTCGAAACTAAAATAGCACAATATTTGTCAATTACAAGAGTTATCTCCTCTACTGAGCTGTGGTGCCATGTACAATGAAAATATTGACATGCATGAAGTCTGCCTGATACGAATAAAGAAGAAAATCGGCGAGAAGGGGAGCACAATTAGTTCTCATATGTACTAAATCAGTAATGATTTACTTATTGCTGTATTTTGTAGTTATTAAGTTTTAGAACCTGTGCAATCAACGAGACCATTACAGAGACTACTCTAGTTGCAGCATGCTGACAAGAGCTTCCTCTGGCATCAATTTTACTACAACCAATTTCATTTAAATGATGTAGGGATCCGTGGAAATAATACATGAAGCCCTTGTCACAATCATATCCCAAGAGAAAAAAACGCACCAAAATGTAAATATGAATAGATTAACATTTGTAATAATCTAAATCGTTTTAATTGCGATTGTTATCCAATTCTTGTTCAAAAGATACAGGTGCCCGTGTGGCTCAATGAGTTAGGTCGCTGGATCTAACAACTCATACAAGCCTATCATCAATACGGCGTGGGTTCGCGCCCGACTTTGTAAATAACAAAAAGGGTGCATTCGACTCGCAACCGCAAGTGATAAAGTTTACCAGTTCCTTGCCCATGGTCGGTGGTTCTCTCCGGGTACTCCGGCGTCCTCCACCACTAAAACTGGTCGCCATGATATAGCTGAAATATTGTTGAAAGTGGCGTTAAACACCAAAAATCAAATCAAATCAAATCAAAAGATACAAATTACAAACACAATAATATATATAGACATATACATCAACTACCTTTACTTCGACAATTGTGTTTTGCTACAGTTAAGTATGATGTCTTATGTATAGTAAAAACAATAATAATACATGAAAATGATTCTATCTAATAATATGCATATACATTCAAAATATTTAGTAGAATATATGCTAGGTACCATATCATATTTGGAAGATACTGATGGGCGGAAAATTATATTTACAAAGGGTATTTGGAAATGTTATATGCTTCGGGCTACTAGATTAATGTGTGATAGTGATAAAATCATGATCAAATTGGACATTTTTTTGTTTGCACAGACTTGATATTTTAACATTCTTTTCTAAAATATTAATAAGGTTTTAATCAATTCGGACTTTATTCTTTCAATTATCTTTCGGACATAATGGTCAATTAATATGTCATGCTAATAGCATTAGCATGAATTATGCACCATATTGCTTTTGAAACTTGTGACTCTTTGTTCCAATTAAATAATTATATTAATGTGCCAGTTTAATTGTATTAACTATTATGTACAGTATTATTATATAAACGGTTGTTTGAATTGATAAAATAAGTTGGAAACCGACAGACACTTTGTACGGACGCCGTATATTTAGTGACATTGTCTTACTGATAGGAACATATTAAACGGATAACCGTATTTGCTTGTATTGTTGGATTATACCGCATTTGTGTTTTTATTCGTCTATATTGCAATATTTTAATAAAACTTGTACAGTAACATTTTGCCTTTTATATACAATATATGTACATTGTCGATAAATATATAATTTATTTGTATGAGCTTTAGAAACAGGCAGAATAGCGAACTTTTCAGGCCTGTTTCGCAGCGAGTACAAATGAATGTTATGTTCAACGACAATGTACGTATTTGGGGTTTATCCTGGAATGTCAAGAAAGTCAGAAAACTTGTCAGATTTAAACAAAAACGACAGAAACAAGCGTCATTCCTCGTCTTTCATAAATGTTGTCAAGGGTGTCTTCTTCGTAGTCCGCGTTACCTTTGTACCAGTTTCTTACTTCTGCGCCCTCCGCTCTACATAGCTACAGGGTACCAGGAAAGTTTATTCGTAGGCTGAAAAGTTTATTCGTATAGTACGAATAAAGCAACAATTTATTCATATAACATATTTGTACAGAAAATGTACTGATTGCAGGATAGGTATACAATATTGGTCCGTTGACGGTAAATATAGAATTTATTTGACGAGGTTGAGAAACGGGGAGAAGACGAACTTTAGTGAGTCTTTCTCCCCGTTTCGCACCAGGTCAAATGAATTCTATATTTACCGTCAACAGACCATTATTGTATTTATCCTGCAATCGACGATGTCCTAAAAAGTAATTTTAACTCGTAAAAATGCATTTTTTATAATGCATTATGCAACGGAATCCTCACTATTTGGAGTAGTAAAATACCAGATTGTTTTTGTCGACAAAAATTCGCGAACAAATAGTTCTCAAAAGGAAGAGAAATAACTTTATTTAAATCAAGATTTATTGCTTAAGATGAAAATCTATAGAGAAAATTGAGAGTTTAGAACCTGAAATATATATCTATTTAATATGTTTTTCATAGATATGAAAATACATTAATTTATCGATCATACGTCACATGCGGTCATACTTAGATACGCATGCAGTAGTAACCAGGTAAATGTATACGCCTGTGGAAAAAGGTATACGTTTGCAACTATATAGTTCACTTTTTTTTTTTATATATAAAATAGTAAACATGCGATATATTTCTTTTACTAGTTTATATGAAAAAAATG
>MJUT01008097.1:776398-786475 GCA_002080005.1 Gigantidas platifrons
CAATCATACGCACTCTGTCAAGTTTTTGGACGTGCGGGTTATTAGAATTTAATGAAAACATAGAAAACATACCTGCCGTGAAAGCGTGAGATGTCGAATTCCACCGAAACCGTAATGCAGTTTACAGATGAGCACGTCAATAACAGATGTCAGGCACACAGGTTCCTATACTGTGTTATTATAGGTTATGAAAAAAACAGCTGAGTTGCAATTATTAAAAACAAATATGGTTGTGATCCGCCTTCCGTAATTAAAATCGTCAAAATGGAATACAACCGAATTGATATCAAATGGTGACTCGTTTCAACCTCATTTAAAATATACCTTGAAATTCTATCATACACATCACGTTCACAATATTTTATTACAACACTATTTCAATCAATTTTGTTCCTGTTCTAGTTAAAGGCCTTTATCAAACAGAATCATACAGTTTACATGTTAGTACGCATTTAAACCACAGAAGGATATTTCAATTTTCCACACCTTGTGGTGTGGGGTCGCTATTGTGCATGCGAAATATTAATTGCAAACCCCATTGACTGGCTATATGCTACCTGTCTAGAATATTTTATTTTTTTCTCGATCGACAGTAGTTACCAAGCTGTACGTTCGAGGACACTTTTATCTATGTTAATACTATGGGAGTGAGGTTAACCTCCTGGTGTTAACCTCCCAGGTTTATGACGTCACATAATTAGGTGGATGCAAAATCGATACCAATCAAAATATTACCAATTGAATACACAAATTAATTACAATACACCAATTATACATATTGATTAATTGCAATACACTTTACACTTATTAACATACATTAATTAATTAATTAACCACCTAATTATGTGAGGTAACTACTACGGGAGATTAACTCCGAGAGGTTAACCTCACTCTCATAGGACTAACATAGAAACTAGAAAAGAAGTATGCCCCCGCACTTGATAATTATGAACAAATTTGTTTTAAATTTGTTAGGAGTGATTTTTTAAAAATGAAGTGTGTCAGTAAGACACAAATGATGCCCCCGCCTGATTATAGGAAATTATAAACAAGTCAAAAACTGTAGTAGGAGCCATACAAACCATGTTTCCATTATGTAGCTAGTAAGAAGGAAATGAATTCCAACTACCCGTCATTTTGTGAATATTTGATGAAAATCAAAATCCTGTGGACATGCACACCTCCATTATGTGTATAAACATCCTACAAAATATTAAAGTTGTAGCTCTAACACTGTAGGAGGAGTTAGCCGGACAAACCATGTATCCCTTTATGCAGCGAGTACGAAAAAAAAGTCCAACTACAAAAATGTATCTGTCATTTTGAGAATATTTGAAGGAAATCAAAATCCTGTTGACATGCGTACCTCCATTATGTGTATAAACATACTACAAAATATTAAAGTTGTAGCTCTAAAGCTGTATCTATATCCGGACGAACTGACGGACTGACGAACAGGGGTAAATTAATATGCCCCCCGACTCTTCGTCGCTGGGGCATAAAAAGTGTCCTCGAACGTACAGTTTGGTAGCTACAATCGACAGTTCAGAAGCTAGAAAACAATATGATGAATATTGTCTGTCAATCATGCAAACAATAACTTATGCACATGACAGAACGCATTTTTAAGGCACCAGATGGATAGTTTCCTTTGATTTAAGAGAATGGAACCGAGTTAACAGTTTAATCTGGGCACAAAAAGAGAAACGTAATGTTATTTTAAAATATTTCCACTTTGTTTTTCTCGTCTTCGTTTAAGAGCCCCAGTTTTATACTGCTCATGCTCAGCAACGGACCACCTTCGTCAATTGTTTTAGCTCATCGATGATCATGAGATTCACTCAGATAAATAACACGGACCGTGTAATATTGATTGATTGATTGATTTATGCTTTGGTGTCAGTGTTTCAACTGTTGACAGAGTTTTAAAATCAACATTGGTAGACTTATAGAAAGTGTGTAATCGTAAAATTCAGTGGCCAACCATCCCAGTCTGGTAGCAAAAGTAAAATCGAAAAAAATAAAATAAACGACCAAATAAAGAAAATAGAACATGGAATAGCGAATATATGCACACAGGATACAGAAGTTTCGGTATAATTATCTCCATGATCTCAAAATTATGTTTCAGTGTTTACTGCATCTTAATATGTACATGTAGGTATGGCTAAATCCTGATTTCTTGTCTGAACTGAAAACTACAATATTTCATGTGTTTCTGAATCATTAAATAAATATTCAATCACTTAATTCATCACATCTTTCTGTCTTTGATTACTGAATATTGAATCCAAAATATCCATACCATTGTATTCTTTGGATTTATACATGAAAAATCACAAGTAGACTATGAGGAATCAAACACATTGTTTTACATCATATGTACATTTTTGTATAGTTAATCTTGTATAATGTGTCCTGTTCACTACCACATGTAATACACACAGACTCTACACAATACAAACAGCTCCAAAATTCTATTTTACCGATTACTTCTGATCATGCAAAAGTACGAGTATATATCTGGGTTCTTTTTAAGTCAAATAGTCCTGTTCCTTTAAACTTTATGCTGATACTTCTATGGTATTTAAATCTTCTTTGAGTTTAAATCATCCATTGTTTTTTTCTTTGTGCTAACTCTGAAAAAAAAAATACCAAGTTAGTCAAAGGACTCACTGTACATGTATCAAGCTAAATTGAATAGACAATTTCAACATTTCCACCTTAAATAAAAAAAATTATGCGTTTTTACATGCTTTTAATACAACCCCTTTATATAGTAAACAAAAATAGGCTCCAGAGATGTTAGGTATTAAAATGCTGTCTTTTGAAAGGAAACTGCAAGAATAAGGTTGATCTGTGTATTATTCATTTAAAGATAGTTTAAAAATTCTAAATTGATGCAATTATCAGATGGACTTAATAACACAGAGAAACCAACAAGCATCTCCTGAGGGTCCAGCAAATCATGTGTGCGAAATGCTGTCAGAAATTAAAATATAACAAATTATCATGAACTGAAACTGTAATTAAGTTAAATTTTTGCAACAAAATGGGGAGAGGGGGCAAAATAATGAATATCCTTCGTAACTAATGAACAATTAAGTTACACGTTCAATGCTGATATTGTCATAATTTACTTAAAGACAGAACTTTGCTAAAATCAAGAAATAGTATTTATTCTGCAGTCATTGTCATTTTTGTATGATAATTACAGTAGGTGTATATATAGTATATATATAAATACATTTTTGTAGGGTTAAAGCTAGTGTTATGGTGTTTAATGCCACTTTTAACAATATTTCAGTTAAATATGTGGCGGTCAGTTTTATTTGAAACTGGAGTACCTGGAGAAAACGACAGACCTGTCGCAAATCACTGACAAACTCAATCACATAATGTTGTATCGAGTACACCTCGCCATCTGCGGGATTCCAACTCGCAACTTTAGAGGTGATAGGCACTGATTGCATATGTACATGTAGTTGCTAATCCAACTACCATACGATCACGACCACGATGTCTCCTACATTTTTGCATCACCCTTCTGTAGTATATACAAATAACTCCTGATACTCAATTCATGAACATAGAGAAGAGTAAGAAGTAAGACAGTATACCCATACCAGGACTCCACATCGGAACCTGCAGCCTGACCGCTGTGGACCAGTGCTGTCCCTAGCTGCAACTACATAAACATGTAGGTTAGATTTCACCCGCCCCCCCTCCCCATGTGTCATGTATGATGTATGATAGACTGATGATGTAATGTATTACTATTTGTTCCCAACCGGGTCATAAGGACTTGCTCCTAGACACTAAATGTGCGAAATTGAAGAATAATTTTCTTACTGTCGATCTGTTATTTATCCATTGAAAAAAAATGGGTAACACATGCATTGATACATGAAGTAGAATGGCCGTGATTATGGCGTAAGGGTTATTTCAATTTTAAAAAACGTAACGTTGGTGCATTTATACATGTAGGATCTTGGTATAAAATAGAAGGTCAATTTCTATTAAAAAAATACTCACCACATTAATAATGTAAAACTTCTGTGTACTAGAGTTTTGGCGTAACGTTTGTCATGCATGCTTTTCTACAGGTCTTGTCAAATGCAAGCTCGAAATGATCGCGACTTCCGGAAAAGTATCATAAGCCCCGTCTCTTGCAAACAGATTGACAGATAACCAAAAATCAAGATGCTTGGAAATTGTTACGTTTGTTTCTATAAATTTATAAATGGCATTATTAAATAATATGTAAAAATCTGTCCTATTATGACAAAATCTGCCTGACTAATATTCGGTTTTAATGTTTCCTCTCATATTAATTGCCTATCTTAATACGGCATTTCGGCCCCGGGCCAATAAGTAACAACCCGGGGTCAATACGGATAAATTCACTTCCGGTTTTAAGCATACTTTTATTTAGAATCATGTTTTCATATGAGATCGTCATCAGCACTTCGAAGGTATATTACAGTTTAGGGAAAGGAAACATGTGTTGTCATAGGTGCGCTCCGCATACTGCCGTTGGTGGCAAAACAAATAGGTGCGTTCAGAGTACTGCTGTTGGTGGCAAAATGTTACATAGGTAAACGTAATCACGATTATCAAGCCAGTTAGTAACACTATATTGTTGGTCATCATTAGTACCCCAAAACCATGCTCATACGGCCCTTTCAATATATCCATACGGCTCTGTTAATTTATCCATACGGTCCTGGAAAAATATCCATACGGCCCTGTCATACGGACCAGTTAGATTATTAAATAAAAGTGTTATGAACTGGCTGTTTCTGTATTGGCCCTGGTATAGATTCTCGGTCAGTAGTATTGGCTCTCGGACCTACGGGCCTCGGGGACAACACTGCTAACCTCGAATCTATGCCAGGGCCAATACAGAAACAGCCAGTTAGTAGCACTATATTATCTCTCGTATTTACTATTCTATCATAACGAATATATAATTATTTAATATTCAGTACGACAGAGTATAGATTTATCAAAGTCGTACAACAATGCTATTCAAAAAACAGACGTCTGCGTCATGAAAATATTACATTGTCATCAATTGTCATAAATTTATGTTGAAAAAAAAGAGGACAACCTTAACATCACTGCGAAGAGGAAAAACATATCGTAATTATGTGTGTGTTATCAGGTGTCAGATGTACTGTTACACTACCTACTCCAAGGTTAGTGTTAATCAGATGTGAATTGTGAATAATCAAGGCCTCTCTCCTCCTGCAATAGCATTAAAACATTGGACCTCTCTATCCTTTGATTATTCCCTAATGTAAACTACACGACATAATAAAAGCATTGTGTAAACTTTGTTTTATAAAAAAAAAAGAATGGCCTACATGTATACAATTATCCCCGGCTTTAAAATTATAGCAACTCTTGATTGGTTAAAACCCCGGGCATAAAAAAAAAACATATTCCCGGGTGTTGCTAAGCCATATTACCGGGTGTAACTAGCCATTAACCAATCAAAAGTTGTTATAATTTTCATAATAGGAAAAATACATGACGTCAAAGCTCGCGACGTTGCGCGCCTAGCTCAAATTTAGTTGATTTTGGTCATATATTGAATATAAAGCTGTTAATTTGATCAACTGCAGGGTTCTTACCCTACACTGACTAAAAAACACTCGAAATTTTCATACTTTTTGCTTATTCTTTCCAACAACAAAGAAAATGTCACTTTTACCTGATCCACTGGAGTCCAACATGTCTTATTTTTGACCATAACCGGGGATAAATTCGTTATTTACGTTCCTATCCGTAGATTGGAGATTTTAACACCCTTCAGTAGCCTGTACACCCTTTAGTTGCGCCTCATGATGCACTTGGCTACTTCATGGTGTTAAAATCTCCATATCTACGGATAGGAACGTAAATAACTTATAATATCTTGAATTAAACAGGGACAAATCATATTTTGTAAATAAAATGGTTCTCTGAGACACACATTACTAAATAAGCTCGCCCTTTTTTATTGATATCACATTCGTGATATTTTGTGAACGTGATTTCAACAAACTGTCGACATTCCTATGGGTATCTACTATACCCCTCTTCTCGCCGATTTATATTTTTATTCGTATGCATCATATTTCAAACAGAAAATCGAAATGATTCTCACCCAATGCATGGGGGTCCCTATATATATGATATCCCTTCACTAAATAATTAAAAGTTTGGCGACTTTATTTATCGAATCTATTCCATTCAACTTGAAATAAAGGATACCAGATACAGCTAGGGATGCTTCATTTATTGACATATACATATACATTGACAGTGAAGGCCGGTTAAGAACTTAACTTTACGACAAAAGAAATGAGTTCAATTGTCTCATTATGAACTTTCCATTACTATGTAGCAATAGTCCAACAGTATCTTCATATGGAGTATATATCTCTCACTTAATACTATATTACAAAACTTACGGTTCCTATCATGATTTCATTGATAAAGGGATGCTGCTAACGAGGAAGTTAATTATAATGAAACAAGGTTTCCTAGTGGATAAGCTCCATGGAGATGTTACGGTCCTTATCACGACTTGGTAAATCGCTACAGAATATATGTGTTTCACAGCAGACTGCTGATATGTTCCGTTTATCACTTTCATGGCTTATTATCGGACTTTAAGCGAGAGTAACAGGACGGGTGGCACTTCTGGGGTGGGGTTTAGTGTTGTTCATTTTGTCCATGTACATGTCTTCCCGATTTTTTACCCGTTGTCTGGTGTTCGCTCCGAAGACATCCGTGAATATCTGTTTATATATTCAAATACGGATAACCAGGTCATGATTGCAATTGTAAAACTTGAAAAATAAAAAAAATATATACATGTATAAGTACATCACAGTCATAATCACTTGTATAAATCAATAACAAAAAATACAACATGTAAAACCGTTCACATATCATAATTTCCAAAAAAACAAAAAAAACATTCATCTGATTGGAGAGTTTGATATAAATTATCCATTTGATCTTCAAAAAAATCCATGAAATTATTATTATCCATGTAAATAGACACCAATGTTTCGAATTTACCCGTGAAAAGGATAAATAAAAAAAACTATTTATTTGTTTCAGCAAGTAACAAAACTATTTTGATTATTTATTATGCGGAAAGGACCCTTGTAGGTAGAAATAACTTGTGTCCAATTCAATTGTTAAATATTTAGCAATATAATATGTTTCATCTAATCTAAGAAGAGTTTAAAGATATAAAAGGAATAATCAGAATCCGTATAGCGCAGAGGAACAGACAACACAATGGCCAAAAGAAAAAGGACAAACAACGATCTACAAAATATACACATAAAACTAAAGATTGAGTAACACGAACCCCACTAAAAACTGGGGGTGATACATCGTACATTGTATATACCTCTTTAATCCAGTTCATAAAAACTTGAGATCTTTTTATACTGCATAAATAGTTTTGCTTCTTGTAATACTCATGTTCTGACGTTACGTAGAACGGTCGCAAGTAGTACTATCTTTAATTCCCACCATTCTATATCTATCCTTTCTGACGCATTCTGTAATTAACAAAATGGGCAATCAATTTAAATACACAGATGTTTGGCAGTTGTTTAATTTGTAAATCTAAATGGTAGTGAATTTAGTTTTTTGTCAATTACACAATCATCAAATCGTTGGAAAAGTTTTTTTTTTTAACTAAAGTTGGACTCCTTTTTCTTACTTCATGTTTATCGAGAACGTAATATTAAGATGAAGCAAAACAACACAATGTCGGAGCAGTGCTAATATCCAATCGAAAATATCGTTGAAAGAGACAAAATCGATACCCCCTAGTATGATGCTTGGAACTGAATATCGCGAATATGGTTATCTTTGCCAGAGGGAAAGTTACCTTATGTTTAACAGTGTACATTATTTACCATTGTCTATACAAATAAAACCTCTTAAACTGCTGCATGGTTCTGCCAAATGCTCCACGTAACGACCACCCAGATGATTAACATTTATTCTATCAGCGGTCAAGACATGGCTTCAGAGTTACTCTGACACTATCTGCTCGACGGATGCTGTGAATCAGATGTGGTAATTTAAACAAAATATAACGATTTGTACATACATCCAAGGTCCCTCTCAATATTGAATCACATTAAAACATACAGTATCTATATTCTACCCCACTATATAAAATAATGGCAAGCGTAAATAAGGGGGAAATCATGTTTGCAAACAAACAAAACAAAAACAAAAATACAAATGATAATGTTTGCTAAATCTGACATCATCAAGAAGTCCGATTTTTTTTATTGACAGCATATTATTCATATTTGTAGAGGATCAAGCCCCAAACCACAAAAGAATTAAAAAAAAATCGATCAAGCTAAACGATATATTTGTGTTGCCAAGAATGAATTTATAAATTTATTTTTAGAATAGGTAGATATCATAGTCGTATATCAGTGTATACTATTGACCTGTATTTAACTTGTACAAGGTAACCTTAAATGTATCGTTCAACTTTTAATAAAGGTAAGATATAAGTACATATATACTTATATTTTGTCGTGTAATAACATTTGAACGTATCTTTGATTTTTGTCTTTCTCTCTGGAGAAGAACCATTGATTTATATTGCTCAATATACATAATAAAAACGTATATATTTAATTTCGTGCGCACGACGCGATTCTGGATAACATTCATCGCGTACACTTAGTCAAAAGATTAGTAAGTTAAGTAATTTTAAAGTCTTTCCAAAATAAAAAGAAAAACATATGATATAAACAGGATAGCCAACATCGAATAAGGTTACCTATGCCTGGGGTTTAGTAACAGTAGTTTTACTAGAGTGGCATAATTGTCCATACCAGAAAAAAAACCTTTCAATGTTTTTAACAACTATTATATTAGTGGTCACTAATATCGGGTTTTATAATTTATGTGACACAAGGGGTGGTGTGAATCAAAAGTAGAATCTGAAAAATTCGAAAGATGTGTTAGACGATATACCATCAAGGCAATCTTCTCTTTTAAAAGCTTCAACCAATACACTTTTCTACCTGCACAACTAGTCCACATTCTAAGGTATAAAATACAAATCTAATTTCGTAAAAAGATCTCTTAACCTCACATCATTACAATGCTCGAAATTAGTTTTGATGGATATGTTGGAAATCCTATGGGTATAATATGTGCTCATAGTCTCGCCTTTATTCGAATGAAGGAGATTGCATAAAGGGACAATAAAGTTGTAGCTATGTTGATCATATCTATACCATTAAGCTGTTTACAATGAATGATACCACATATACAGCTATGTCTATTACATATCTACTTATGCGTAGAAATTGGCAATAACGACCATTTTAAAAACGACACTTTACGACAAAGAGATTATTTTGATTTTCTCATTGTGAGTGTTTTATTTATCTCTTGAATATAAAAGCAGCAGATTTATAGTGACACAATTCACCTCTACATCGGGTTCATCGACCAACCATGAAATCAAAACACTTTTGGGCCAAAAGAAAACTATTTTACGAAAAGGAAGATTGATGGTCAACACATCTTCCAATATTAACAAAACGACAATTCACCTCTCACCTCAAATCATTGAACATATGACGTTGTGAATCCAGATCCTTGCTTGGGACAGGCTATGTAATGTGGTGGTGTTAAACTGGTTGATACCAGTTCTTCTCTCTTGATATTTGGCTCTTCAGAGGCAATACAGATACATTTGTATAAGCAAACGATTAAAAAAAACTGCACAGATTCTCTTCCACTCAAAAAGTCTACATAGTATCATAAAAATGAAGGTCAACATAAACATAGAGTACATTAGCAGGATCAATGAATGTTAACTCACTACAGAATGTACTAATCTAGGAAGGTAAAATGTGTTGGTTTATAGACCAACCACTATAATTAATTAGAACAATAAATCATAACTGATATAACTCAATTAATCATAAACATCTAAAGAAATTAATGGTCTTCCAGATAGAGACCAGGATACATAGGTCGTCTATTTGTTAGAATCAAACATTTAGCAAAAAATAGTAC
>MJUT01008097.1:793506-807486 GCA_002080005.1 Gigantidas platifrons
GTCAAAATCGTAGCTAATGCCTCTTTAACAGATTCGTTCAATATATGTTATCTATTAAGAAGTGTTCACCGAATATTGTGTCTTGTGGCGATTGTAAGGAAATTTAACCCTAATTTGCATCTGAACTCTTTTGATTCCATGAAACAAAGGCCGGACAAAATTGCCTAGGGTCGGAACAGATTGCCTAGGCTGAATCGTCCGGCCCGGATCATACTGCCTAGGCAATTATGTCCATGCGGACAATCTGGCGGTCGGACGTTCTAGCCTGATACACCGGTACGTCCGTAACATGGTAAGATAGGGGAAATCGTGCGAATCTTAGTTACACTTAAGATGACGTTAAGATTATTCTAAGTGTACATTAAGTACGCTTCTTGTTACTGACTTAAGATAATCGTTGCTCTCACTTACGACAGTACATAAGCAGGCTTTAGGGGAGCTTTAAGAGGACTTTCTCCTTACCGGCCCCTGGTAGTGGTTCGAGACACGAAAGTCCCAAAATAAGTAAAACACGTTTTTAAGCCTAAAATTGTAAAAGGGTAAAGTTCATCTATTCAAGAACAAAAGAATCAACTGTAGATTCTTAAAAATAATCCACTGTTCGAACAATAGTGTGACGTCAGAGAAATGTATTATGTTTAAAGAAGGCCTTCTTTTTTTCAATTTTATGAACCCGCATGCGTTTAAACTAAGCTCAAGCTAGCGAACAATTTCTAGCGAACAATAAGCTAGCGAGCAATAAGGCGATATGTCTCAAAACCGACAAGAAAAATTATGTGATATTATATAAGATGGACAGACACGAGCAAAACCTTCGGATTCAATATTCTTTATTTCGTTATTGGGGACATTCGAATGTAAATAAGATACCTTACACAAGCAATCAGAGTTCTGAAAAATAGCTACTAGAGTGTCTCCTTCAAATTTGCAAAATGAATAGTGAAATGGAACGTTTACCACTACCTATACTATAATCAGTGCCTATCACCACTAACGTTGTGAGTTCAAATCCCGCTCAGTCGGGGTGTACTCGATACAATATTATGTGATAAAGTTTGTCAGTGACCTGCGGCAGGTCCGTGGTTATCTCCAGATACTCCCACGACATAGCTGAAATATTGTTGAAAGTGGCGTTAAATACCATAACTATAACCCTGAAACGTTTTCATTTTCAAAATGTTTCATTTTTTGCTTCCCAATTTTATCATACGTAATTTAAGCATTTTGTTTTCCAGTTCATTAACGACTTATAATGTAGCTACATTTTGTAGTCCCTGATAAGATCGATAATGATATGATGAAGGAATATGTTAGGCCGGGAGAGGAGAGGAGCTGAGCTGTGCTTCGTATTGGCATTGTTGTCTCCCCTCTCCCGCCGTCGCTTGGGCTAGGATCGGCTTGGCTACATTCTGCTTCGCTAGTTTGGGGAACTAGCAATTATGCATATCTGGTTTAACTGGGTTTCGTGGCTGTGGTCCTAGAAATCAAATATACAAGAGTATACTTTTATTATTCGGAACATCAATAAAGTGAGCCATGAAAGAAATGTGTACAGAAATATATCATTGCTTTCAATTCAAATTCATTTATCTAAATAGCTTGAAAAGATAAAATCAAATTACTATTTATATTTCAACTTTAACATGATTAACACTTTAAACTATAATTTACATTTTAGAAAACTATATGTTGAACAATTATTAATAACTTTGAACTTTTAACTTTCCAAATATTATTATTATTATTTTTTTAGTAAACTCTACAAAGTACATACCTAGAAATCAAATATACAAGAGTATACTTTTATTATTCGGAACATCAATAAAGTGAGCGCCTGAACCTTTCGGTGCTAGGATTTTGAGCACTCACCGTCACGTGATGTTCGGACCTTGAATTTGATTTCTAGATTGCACCATTGGTCAGAATTTATTTTCCAAATCACAAGTGTCCAATAAAAAGTCCCTATAATTATAAATTTGGGTTTAAGACATATTTGTCAATTTAACCCTTTTTGTCAAATCGCAATTAAGTGGATTTACATACATTTTTAATGCTCAAATATGTCAAGGTAATCTATATAGAAATTTAGTCTTAAGATATTTCTTTGTTCTTTTATCTATAGTTTCCGTCTTAATATATAATATTACATAAGTTTATCCAAAGTCAATTTAGGGAACATATACTTTATCATCTCAAGAATTACGATCATCTTTAAAAAAAGGCAATGAAAAATAGGTTATTTTACACCCGTTTTTTTAACTGTCTATGAAAACAGATCATCTTTCTTTTAAATGTAGGCGACTGAGAGACTAATTATAAGATGTTTACTATCCGTGTATCCTTATTAATAAGACCTATGCAGTGGTGTGTTAAGACTTCAATATAAAGAAATAGAGATTACAAAATAATGAATGTATATGTAACAAATGTAATAATCATAGCATTTCAACTGAAATGTACTTTAAGAATATTATAATTGTAATTCTGTTATTTGGACATTTCTGGTCGCAGAGTCATTCATTTAAGGTAAGTTGAAATTAATTTTATATAAAAAGGCCATTCAATTTGTCAGTAAAAACAAATATGTCTTTTTATATCTACGTACCACATATGAAAATTTTGCTTCCTTATATTATATCAATGTAATTATAATCGCCTCGGTGGTTTAGTGGTTAACGTTCCCGTCTAGAGTTCTGAAGTTGTTGGTTTTGACCCCCGCTTGGTAATTACGTCTGAAAAGCTCTAAACCAGGATAATGTGTCTGATGCAATCTACATGTTTACATTTGGTCTGTTGTTTCAGTGAGAAGCGTCCAGTTTTTCATCTTTGCTTTAAATTCCCGAGAAGCACAAAACAAATATATAATTGTCTATGCTTTCCTCCTTCGAGCAACACGAACTCCTCAAATCCACGTCTGTTATTTATGAAGCAAACACAAACAAACTGTGTACCATGCCAGATTACACGGTCACACTTCGCCAATAAAGTTTGCATGTTCTTTCAGTAAATTTACCATCTGTTTGGAACGTTCTGACATTGCAGGATATAGCTACAAATGTTGAAATTTTTGGTAAAAATAAAATGCAAATGTATTAGCTGCAATACAGACCAGGGGCCGTATTAACAAAGGTGTCTTAAGACTAAGACGTGTCTTAGGATGATCTTAGGACATATCTTAGTCCTAAGTCAGGTTAAAGGTATATTAAAGCTCATTTTGGTAATTTTCTTTTATCTCATGAAAACTTGCAATTGGTTCAATAAATGATATTTATGATAAATTATCCCAGTTTTTATCAATGCATTTTATAAAAGTGGCATAATTCGTTGATATTTCTGTCATGTCATTCGGTTTTCTCTGGGTTTTTCCATTGATTGAATATTTTGCTTCCTAGACAAAAATTCATTTCGACCCTTTTAAGTGATATTTTAACGATATTAGGGAGTATATGGGCGTGCAAAGTATTTTTGGATTGTTTTTACAATCAAATTGAAAAGAAACAACCTTCGACATGAGTTGAAAAAAATATATGTTAATACGAGCTTTAGTATCCCTTTAATGAAAGTGTCCTAAATTGCGATATGTCCTAACATATATCCTAAAGTTAGGACACCAAAATAGGTGTCCTAAGAGTGTTTTAGTTCGGACTTTCAAAAAAATCGTGCTTCTTTTTCTGCTCATTTTGGTACAGAAGTACATAATGTATTACACGGAACAGTTACGTAGAAAATAATGGACAGACAAAGTTTTACTTTCAAGTCATAAAAAAATCTGCACGCTTTTATCAATTAACCCGTTTGAATAACTGATGATGTGACACTTTGACCTCTTGAAAACAGCTTAATTGGCTAAAAGTTTAATGTAAGGTACACGTATTGATTAAAATTTACTATCACTTTCATTGATATTATTTTATTAAATTACATGGACACAGGGGTCCTGGATTTTATTTTAATAAAAAAATACACTATGCAGAAAACTACAGAGTGAGCAACACGAACCCCACTAAAGACTATGGATGTGCTCTGATCTATGGTTTAATTCCAGGACCTGCTTATTGCATTCTAAAGAAGATATTGTGTTTTAATTAAAACGTAGATATCAAATTGAGTGCGCACGAGACGTTTCTGGAATAATCGTCATCAAGTAGGCTCAAAATTTTCAGAATAAAGTCCAATGAAAGGTCACACGTCCCACCTAAAAATCAATTTCAATTAAATCGATTTCATTGTTTTTTGTTTTTGCTTGGTTGTTTGTTTAGTTTTTGTTTATGAATAATAAAATTCACCTCCTTTTTTCCCTTTTTTTTCTTGTTTAAATCAATGATCAACAATATTCCAGAATCAAACAAATGAATAAATATAACATAGCATCTTTCCTTTACATTGTCAAGATTCTATATTTATAAACTATTGACCTGAGTAACCTTGCTAAACCATGCGGATTCAGTGTTTTTAAATCGGTCATCCAATCAGGACGCTCATTATTGTCCAAGATAAAAATACATCGCTAAAATTAGCTGTGTTCTAAAACTTCAATTCATAAATTTATATATAGAATAGAAATCGGAGATATTTCGTCATAAAACTTCACACATGGTTTTGTCTATCATATTTCTTGAAGACGAACATAAACTTGTATTGCATTTATCAATATTTTATGAGTACCAACATTTTTTTCAACACCGTATTTGTTCACGTGACTACACATGCTACTCAAAATGACCCGTGACCCAGATTAGCAGGTATCAGGAATATTTTCTGTAGATGGTATATAATTATCAGAAATCACAATTAAATCAATGTTATATATAAATAAAATAAAATTTAATCGTATTATTTTATTTTGTATGTGAACTTTTGCGTAACACATTTTTGTAGCATTTATATTTATATTATTCTTTCCTTACACAAATCAGCTCGTATTCATATTTACGATTATGCCTAGGACATAAGCTAAGATAGTGCTAAGACAGCTTTGATATACAATCTCAGACATGTCCTATGATAGTCCTTTCAGTGTCCTAAAATAGGTCCTAAGACATGTCTTAGGATACGTTCATTAACGCGGCCCCAGAATAATTCTTGCAATAGCCTCGCTATAATATCCGTTTCTAAAGCTCGTAGAAACAAAATTTATATTCTCTGACAACATACACACATTCACAGAATGGTAATTAAACTAGCTTATCTTTTCATGTAAATGGTTGGTGTTATGATATATATTTGTTGAATTAATCATGGTTAAACAAAATATATGTATATTGCCAGCATGAAGATAAAGTCAGTAAAGACAACGTGGAGGATCTCGATGACGAATTACTTCAATACTACATGTACCTAATGGTTAGTATAGTTACTGATGGTTTAATATTTAACCTTTGCCTTTTCATGTACGTACATATGTAACTTAGTGCATTGTTTTGGAACTTAACATGTAAAGTATAGTTACATTTATTCTTATATATTTTAATGTTTTATTCACAAATATGGAAATTCGATTGATGTAAGATAAAAATAACTACTTGATACATGTATAAAGGTAAATTAAATGAAGTTGCACCATATCTTAACACGTCGATTAATAAGTTAATTAAAAGTCCAAATGTCAAATGGCACAGGTATGGCAGACAGCTTACATACATCGAAAGGCTATTTATGTTAGCCTACAAATTAGTTTGAAATTGGTTGAAATGATTTATTATTTCTATATAATTATTTAGTTAGAATGATTATAATTAGCTATTAGGAAATCACAATGACTGTTTGTTCTTCTTCAGAAATTGNTAAAACACAATTGATTATTAATACAAGGTGTTCTTGTATTTCAGCATTGGATACCTTATTAACGACAGTTGTAACATATGGAGCAGGATTTTTCTAATCTTCCGGAGCACCTGAGTTCACTCCCGGTTTTTAGTGAGGTTCCTGTTGCTCGATCTTTAGTTTTGTAGATCGCTGTTTGCCCTTTTTCTTTTTGTTCATTGTGTTCTCTGTCCTTTTTCGATTTACGCTTTCTGATTACCATTTTGATATCTTCAAGCTATTCTTAACAAAAACCGACAGCAGAACTTTTGTACCTTTGTAAAAAGATGAACGTAATAAAGTGAATCACAACTAAAAGTGACTAATGTTACTTGTTTAACAATATTTTATTATTTTATTATTATTATTTTACGAAAATGTAAATTTACAATCACATTGGGTATCAGTCTACGATATCATTAACATAATTACTATCCACCTAAATTGATATAGTTGTGGTCCCATGCATTCCTAACTATATTATGTATAAATTATATGGTGAATCGACAAGTATGTGCATGTACGACCACCTAATATGGAGATATTTAGTTGTTGTTTCGCACCACGTAATTAATAGCTCATAAGCAAAATGTATATAAACGACGAGATCGAGTTTACAAAATACGAGGAAGTGAAGGCACCCGATAGACCACTTGAATTTTTTTTTTGAACTTTTGAAGACTACTGTTGAATCAGACAACGCCAAGATAGTCCCAATTATTACTGATTAATCGAAATGCTATAGTTAAGCATGTTTTGCTTAAAAAAAACAATTAATGATCTGTCATGGATTTACAAATCATAACTTTTAAATAATACAATATTATTATTAAACATTTGTAGCCATTCAATATAGGTCAATACATAGACAATATACGTACTTTGTTGGAAAATATATAATTCATTTGTACGAGCTTTAGAAATAGACAGAAACGCAAGCAAGTATTTTTGTGGCGAGCTTTTCTGTCCTGTGTACAAATTACAAAGTACAAATTAATTTTATAGTTTCAGACAATGCACGTATATTATACTTATCTTGCAAGGTCACAAAACACAAAACAACTGACAAATTGTTTGAAAAGAGCCAGAAACAAGCTTCATTCTAATCATCGTTTATGATATCCTGTGTGACGTCCGCGCTTATACTGCAACTGTATCTTACGTTCTCTCATCAGGAAGATTATATCTTTGTCAGTCATCATATATAGTAAAAATGTATCCAGTCGGTGAAATTTGACTGCTTAAATATAACAAGTACAGGATAAATGTTGTTATTGACCCGGTGAAAGTATATCGTACTCTGTCTACCAATAATTAAGTCACTGTACAGTAAAATTCTTGATCAAAAGTTGCATGATAAGTTGTACACGATACAAAGTGTAAAGTAAATAAGGGTAATAACAAAATGACCGAACACCGAGCAATCTTCCAAAGGGAAAGGCAAAACTCATAAGTCAACAAACAGACAAAATCAGTCAACAACCGGAAAACTGGGAAAACGCAATGGCCCTGACTTGGTACAGCCATTTCAAAAGACGTACCCAAGTTAGGTGACATTATTTCATAAATATTAAATCGTACAGTATATATGTTCCTAAATATCCATCTTCATATTAGACCACTGTATATCATATATTATAATGTTAACTGAATCGATGGTGTAATAGTTATCGTGCTCGCGACATGTGTGGTATATCTTGGGTTCGATTCCCGGTCGTAGTTTGGCACGGAATCAGGATAATGTATCCGAGTGTTGTGTCAGTGAACAAGCACAATAAATATTCAACTAAGCGTCTTGGTTAAGTACAAAGCAGATAGCATCATCATCTAATCGAGTATAGCATGATACAGTTGAAAAAAATAATAACTTGGCTTTAAACAACAATCCCCCACAATTATATAATGCTAAAAGACAAACCACTGCGTTGAATGTTTGTCAATTCATAACATCCGGTCTAAACACATGTCTTGCTCAAACTAAAATATGCGGAATAAATACAAGTGCAGAAAAGCATGACATTTCATCAACATTGTTTCTAATGAGGTCAATATACCGACCAAGTGGAGTGTGCTTGTTCAATTGTATTTCGGTATAGCAGACATACATTAATATATGTTTTATTTTTTTAGAATCTACATATACCTTTCTTGGAACGGGGACCGTTTGGGTGCGGCAAGACTGGAGGATGTGGAAAATAATGTGTTATAAAGTATACTCAGAGTGATCATGTGACCTAAATATGACATTGTCCTATATTTACGTAGATATTGAATGCCTTATTTTGTGACGTCATAAATTACAGATACATTTAACAGCAAAAATAAATGATTAAACTTTAAGATATGAAAAAAAAACCAGATTTGAAATGTATTCGTAAGGAATGAACAGACGTGGACGATTTTCTTATCCTTATTCGGGATGAGACAAGACCCATTTATGCAGTAGTAAAACATATTAATGCATTTTATTTTGTCTTATATTTCACGTGGTTCTACTTGTCAGCAGATTCCTCTTTTACTCATCCATTTTACCTACCGTAGGTAATTTTTATGTCTTGCACTGCATCGGTGATGTAATGGTCAGCGTGTTCGCCTCCTCGAGTCAGGTCAAATCAGAGATTATGCAATTGTCGTTGGTTGCTTCTCTGCTACGAATACAGAATTGACGAGAAACAGCATAGTCTGGACGGCTATATGGTATATATGCAAATTGTTTATTTTGCATTAAACAGCAAGCATTCGCCATTTATAAATTCATGAATCACGTCACTGTGAAATACAATCCCAACTAGTAATATAGCGACAATCGAGACAAAAAGCTACCTCCAAATGTGCATGGGAAATACAATAGAACATATTTTTTTAAGCTATAGCTTCAGATTAGCTCCAAACCCCAATCGGAAAATGTTACAAACAGATGCAAAGTTGATACCTCCAGCATACGTATACGTGACTGCTCACTCTCATGTAACTTTAATACCTCCAGCATACGTATACGTGACTGCTCACTCTCATGTAACTTTAATACCTCCAGCATACGTATACGTGACTGCTCACTCTCATGTAACTTGAATACCTCCAGCATACGTATACGTGACTGCTCACTCTCATGTAACTTTAATAAAAAATGATGAGGGAAAAGGTTTGATGGCCCCGAACATCATTACTGAGTGAAATGATGTGGTTATGCACGAAAAGGTTGAAGATACCAAAGGGATACTCAGATTCCGTAAATCAAAGAAGAACAGACAACACAATGGCCAAAAGAAAAAGGACAAAAGTACAAACAACACACAGGTTGTCCTGAAGGATAAGCAGTTTCTGCTCCAAAAGTGGCACTCGTCGTGTTAATCTAGCTACAAACCCTGTGATAAGTCATGAATGGGGAAAAGATCGGGAAGTGCTTACGACAAGTGGAACATATCCGTGGTCATATGTGACACAGATATTCCATAACGGTCAACCAAGTCATGGTGGCGACCGTAAATCGTTCGAAGTGATGACTTCAACTGAACCAATACTAACCCTTGGTTCAGTAGCTTCCTTATTAGCAGGAACCCTCTACCAAGGAAATATTGAAAGGATCCACAAGCTCTAGAATATCGTATTAACTGAGAGATATATTTTCCATATAGGTGCTGCTGAAATAGTGCTACATATAAATGGAAATTTCACAATTGAAATCATCTCTTTTTTTCATAAAGTTTCGTTCTTAACCGCCCCTCACTGTCAATTTCGGGGTGTTGGTGAAGGTATGAAGCAGAACGATCTGTATCTGTGATATCCTTTATTTCTAGCTCAAAGCGATCCACGAACTACAAGTAGTCTCTACATGTGAGGAAAATGCCGACCATCACATATAATTATGTGAGCGGCGTTGGTTTCAAGAATGGCGAGTCCTAATCTGGAACTTGATATGGACAATGTGTTAATGAGCCCTCGCGAAGCATCGATTTTCAAAGATCCAAGATGTTGCTAAATACCGCTTTTACCGCCATTGACAATTCACTCACAAGACGGTATCTTGTGCTATCATGACTCTTATTTGTTCTTTCGGAATATCAAACAGCTGGATCCTCCGTCACTATACTGGCTATTTGAATTGTAAACATGTCCTTACAAAAAACCATATATTGCTGGGCGTGCAGGAGTTGGTTTGGCACAGTGGAGCGAATTCCTGACATAGGTGACGATATATGACATATCACTGAAGTGTCTCTATGACTCTACTGATCTGATGATGCCCATTAAAACAACCCATATAGATAAATGTGGGTTGATGAGTTCATGTAAAGGTAACAATGGGGAATACACTAAGCCTCGGCCTTTTGGCTTGTAGATAAGGACCCATACAAAGAGATTGTGGGGAATCCCATCAGGACTATCCAAAATGCCCTTTACACAGGGAGGTAGTCACGAACCAGTTCGGTGTGTGATAGAAAGAGGCGGTTTCCACATTACACTGTTATCTCTAATCATTTCAATTAGCAACAAAGAATATTACACTTAGAAACGCAGTTTACCAGACCATTCCATTTTGTCTAGAACAGTAGATTTGAGTTTTATAACTGTTAATGGCCAACAGGTAAGAAAGAGACTGCTAACAGATCATGGAATCGCTTTCATCAGAAGATGCAACGAACATAAAATCAAGGATTATTGCATTAGCCTCTACACTGAAGATCGAACTTGCAAATGTTAATTGAAGAGAATATACCTGCTGTCCGAAGAACAATCACCAATGCTACCCTATCACCATTCATATTGCTTTGGTATGTTCGCTAGTCACAAAATGCATTCCAACAGTTTTTGAACTAGTGAATTTAAGACCAGTCTCCATTGCCCTTTTTCTATTTTGTTTTGAAAATAATTACAGTTTTCTTTCAATAATGTTCATATTTGTACCCCGATAACATATCAAGGAGTCATCAAAATAATGATAACCCTCAATGTTGTCATTTAAATCTTTAGCCAGCTGTTAAACTCAATACTAAGAAATGTAAGAGAGAGGATACTCCCGTTACTTGTTCATGGATGATATAATAAGTTAAATGGATCATAACTTTAAAACATCTCTTTCAGACTAAAACAATGCAATATAGGTGAGTGTGAGATCTTTGGCGTAAACGTGATGGCTATATTCGCTACTGAGTAAATGTGTGCGATAGTACATACATTCATTCAAAAGTTCTCAAAAATATGACTAGTCCGGTTTCTTAATTGTTGAAAAACAATAACCAAATTAAACCCTTTTTTGAAGTTTTAAAATATCCGTGTTATCTCCCTTTTTTCCACACAATTTCATAATTAGCTTCAAGCACGACTCAAATTGCAGCCAGTGCTCTAATCCATTATGCAATATTACCAAAGAAGTATTTCGGCATTAACTTCTTAAATCCTTGTAAAAAGAAAAAAATTGAAAAAAATACTGTGTGGCTCTTCATTTTTGTCGAAATGTATATTTAACGCATACCACCATAGCAATCGGAGCCACAGGAGAAGAAATTGTCGTCGATCAAAAATAGAGAAATATTTTAGTAATTTTCATTGATAATCTCTTTTCTAACCCGATGGCTGTTCATTATCTTCGCAATACTCTCTTTTCCCCTTAAGAGTCACCATGCATTGTGCGATTCAAACACCATGCACTAATGGAATTACTCATGAATATTGGCCTGTTTGTATTATTTGTTATGACTTTTTATGAAGGAATCGATGTTACAAAACTTGTTATTTCAAATATCTAATTGGTTTTAAGCGTCAGACATATATATTTTGTCGGTGGGTGTTTGCATGCGTACATGATAGATATGTGTTCTTGGTGATGATATTTAATGATGCATCCGTAGAAAGTTAGATAACTCCGAAACAACAAGATGTCAAAATGTACATAGACCCTCATACAACCATTCATAATATTATTGTAAGGTATGAGAACATCAGTCAATACATAGTTGAGTAATTATGAAAAGAACGTTTAAGCTTTACAGTGATGGTCAACAATTCTGAAAAGAACGTTTAAACTTAACAATGATGGTCACCAATTCTACCAATAACAATAAGAAAACAACAATGACATCTCCTCTTAACTAATTGATCATACATAATACCATGGCAATATGATATTGGAATCCAGGTCCTGTCTTGGGACAGGCATATACCTATGGCGGGGTTAAAACGTATAACTACCACTTCTAACAGATTTAATATCAATAAGTCATAAACATTTAAAGCAATCAACCACGTCGGTGGTGTGACGGTTAGCGTGCTCGCGTTAAGTGCTGTACATCGTAGGTTCGAGTCCTGATCGGGTCAAACCAAAGACTATAAATTGATATTAGTTGCTTCACCGCTAAGCACACAGCATCGTGTAGAAAGGTTGACTTGAAATCTGGATAATGGGTCAGAGTTATGCGACATGTATATCCGCGGACTGTTATATCAGTGAGATAGCACTATCAAAATCCAACAACTAAGAGTGTTGGTCTAGTACAAAGTGGACCTGGTCATCATCTCATTGAAAATTAACTTATTCTCGACATGATATAGCTGAAATAATGATGAATTGGCGTTAAACAACAATCACTCACTCACTCTTAAGACATTACTCGTTTTCGTGGGAGACCAAAATAAAAAGGTAATCAGTTTTATGGAATCAAATATTGAACATGAAATAGTAGTATAAAATGGAATAAAATATACATGTACTAATTTAATTGATAGTTTGACCAACCATTTGCAATAATCTGAACCATATTGTCAATGTAATGCATACGAAGTGCGACATGCAGAACGATGGACAATTCTAACTGACTGACATACCAAAAAAAACAACCGTAGATATCTAATTTAGCGTGCACAATGCGTTTCTAACCTCATATGTTACACTCAAAGTAAACAAACTGGAAACCCAGATAATCTAAAACGTATTCAGGAGTATAATACGCTCCGTCTTAACACGCACTTTAAAAAATGCAACGATTTATCTTGAAGTACAGAAATTTAAACTGAAGACAAAGAGACTTGTCCTAAACTGGTTAAAACGTAAGACAAACAGACTTATGTATGCTAAACTGGTTGAAACTGAAGACAAACAGAATCCTTCTTAGCTAACAGACATAAAATAGTATTTGTAAGGAACAATAACGCTTGCTGTAAGAAAAGTGTTAATCAGATGATGTTAATCAAAGAAGGAGACAACACAAAGGTCAAAAGAAAAGGGACAAACGGACAAACAACGGGGTGAAGTCAGGTGCTCCGGAAGGGTAATCAGTTCATGCTCCACGTGTGGCCCTTGTCGTGCTTCTCCTTTTCCAAACGAGGAGATAAATCATGAATGAGAAATGACCGGATCGTTATAGCGACAAACGAAACATCTATATATAGTATAACTAATCTTAGATTTTTAATATCAAAATGAGACCACAAGTGACCGAACTACGCATACGGATTAAACGAGCGGCGTAACTTGTTCCGCCAACGAGTTTAATCTTTAATGCGTATTCGGTTGCGAGTGGTCTTATTTTGATATTCAAAATGTATGATTTAGTTATACTGTTTATTATATACATATTTAAACAAAGTATTGCAAAACCGTCTTCGTCAGTTGCAAAACATAAACTGCCAAGAGATACAAAAAAACAACAAAACAACGTCATAACCCCTAATCGTGATACTATGACGTCGTAAAAAATTATTAACTAAAAATGATCCTGAACATTATGAATAAATAAAATACACAAAGCTCAAGATCAAACTTTGTGTAATTTAAAACCTGTTAGACCGATTATTTTCTTTTGTTTATACCCTCTTGTTGAGTGTTACACATCTTAATAAACAGTGATTCGCGGGTCTGCCTATATATTGTGTTGTTTTTTCTTGAAATTTCTATTCCTGCAAATCTGAAATCTTCGATGGAATGGCCTTTTGAATTAAAATGTATTGAAACCGGCTTGTCATATTTTTTACATGTTCTGATATCAGAAAGATGATTTTGTATCCGATCCTTTAACATTGTTTCTGTTTCACCCACATAAACTATGTGCTTACATTTTTTACAGTGGACCGCATAAACTACATTTGATGTTCTGCAGTTTATTTTCTTATTGATCTTAATAACCCTTCCGGATCTTGTTTTCAATTCTCCCCTAAAACTTTTTTCGCAGATGACACAATTTC
>MJUT01008101.1:10368-52342 GCA_002080005.1 Gigantidas platifrons
GATAAAACAATAGAAGAATTCAGATGTAACAATAATATGAACTGCTTGTATGATAAAACAAAAGAAGATTTCAGATTCAACACTAATATGGACTGTTTGTTGGATAACATAACATAATAATTCAAATGTAACACTAATATGAAATGTTGGTAGGATAAAACAAAATACGAATTCAGATGTAACACTAATATGAACAGTTGGTAGGATAAAATAATACAACATTTCAGATGTAGCACTAATATGAACAGTTGTTAGGATATAACAATAGCATAATTCAGATGTAACACTACTATGAACTGTTGGTAGGATAATACAATAGAATAATTCAGATGTAACAATAATATGAGCTGTTTGTAGGATAAAACAAAAGAATAATAATTCAGATGTAATACTATTATGAACTGTTGGTAGATAAAAGAATGGAAGAATTCAGATGTAACACTAATATGAACAGTTGGTAGGATAAAACAATATAATAATTCAGATGAATTACTAATATGAACTGTTGGTAGGATAAAATAATATACGAATTCAGAAGTAACACCAATATGAACTGTTGGTAGGATAAAACAATAAAACATTTCAGATGTGGCACTAATATGAACAGTTGGTAGGATATAACAATAGCATAATTCAGATGTAAAACTAATTTGATCTGTTGGTAGGATAAAGCAATAGGTGAATGCAGATGTAACACTAATATGAACTGTTGGTAGGGTAAAACAATAACAGAATTCAGATTTAACACTAATATGGACCGTTGGCAGTATACAACAATATAATAATTTAATTGTAACAATAATATGAGCTGTTGGTAGATAAAACAATAGAATAATTCAGATCTAACACTAATATGTACTGTTGTTAGGATAAAAGAATAAAACATTTCAGATGTAACACTAATATGAACTGTTGGTAGGATAAAGCAATAGCATAATTCAGATTCAACACTAATATGGACTGTTGGTTGGATAAAATAACAGAATAATTCAAATGTAACACTAATATGAACTGTTGGTAGAATAAAGCAATACAACATTTCAGATGTAACAATAATATGAACAGTTGGTAATATAAAACAATATATGAATTCAGATGAATTACTAATGTGAACTGTTGGTAGGATAAAACAATATACGAATTCAGATGTAACACTAATATGAACTGTTGGTAGGATAACACAATAGACGAATTCAGATGTAGCACTAATATGAACTGTTGGTAGGACAAAACAATTTAAGAATTCAGATATTAAACTAATATGAGCTGTTGGTAGGATAAAGCAACAGAAGAATTCAGATCTAACACTAATATGTACTGTTGGTAGGATAAAAGAATAAAACATTTCAGATGTAACACTAATATGAACAGTTGGTAGGATAAAACAATAGAATAATTCAGATTCAACACTAATATGGACTGTTGGTTGGAAAAATAAGAGAATAATTAAAATGTAACACTAATATGGACTGTTGGTAGGATACAACAATAGAAGAATTCAGCGGTAACACTAATATGGACTGTTGGTAGGATACAACAATAGAAGAATTCAGCGGTAACACTAATATGAACTGTTGGTAGGATAAAGCAATATAAGAATTCAGATGTAAAACTAATATTAACTGTTGATAGATAAAACAATAGAATAATTCAGATGTAACAATAATATGAGCTGTTTGTATGATAAAACAATATACGAATTCAGATGTAACACTAATATGAACAGTTGGTAGGATAAAATAATACAACATTTCAGATGTAGCACTAATATGAACAGTTGTTAGAATATAACAATAGCATAATTCATATGTAAAACTAATTTGAACTGTTGGTAGGATAAAACAATAGAAGAATTCAGATGTAACAATAATATGAACTGTTTGTATGATAAAACAAAAGAAGATATCAGATTCAACACTAATATGGACTGTTTTTTTGATAAAATAACAGAATAATTCAAATGTAACACTAATATGAACTGTTGGTAGGATAAAACAATATACGAATTCAGATGTAACACTAATATGAACAGTTGGTAGGATAAAATAATACAACATTTCAGATGTAGCACTAATATGAACAATAGCATAATTCATATGTAAAACTAATTTGAACTGTTGGTAGGATAAAACAAAGGAAGAATGTAGAGGTAACACTAATATGAACTTATGGTAGGATACAAAAAAAAAATCAGATTTAACTAAGATGAACTGTTGGTAGAAAAAAACAATAAAACAATTCAGTCACTAATATGAACTGTTTTTAGGATAGAAAAATAGAATAATTCAGATGTTACCCTAATGTGAACTGTTGGTAGATAAAACAATAGAAGAATTCAGATGTAACACGATTATGAACTGTTGGTAGAATAAAACAATAGCAGAATTCAGTTTCAACACTAATATGAACTGTGGGTAGATAAAACAAAAGAATAATTCAGATGTAGCACTAATATGGACTGTTGGTAGGATACAACAATAGAATAATTCAGCGGTAACACTAATATGAACTGTTGGTAGGATAAAACAAAAGAATAATTCAGATTTAACACTAATATGTACTGTTGGTAGGATAAAACAATAAAACATTTCAGATGTAACACTAATATGAACAGTTGGTAGGATAAAAGAAAAGAAAACAATCAGATGTAGCACTAATATGAACTGTTGGTAGGATAAAGCAATAAAACATTTCAGATGTAACACTAATATGAACAGTTGGTAGGTTAAAACAATATATGAATTCAGATGAATTACTAATGTGAACTCTTCGTACGATAAAACAATATACGAATTCAGAAGTAACACCAATATGAACTGTTCGTAGGATAAAACAATAGAAGAATTCAGATGTAACAGTAATATGATCTGTTGGTAGGATAAAACAATATATGAAATCAGATGAATTACTAATGTGAACTGTTGGTAGGATAAAACAATATACGAATTCAGATGTAACACTAATATGAACTTTTTGGTAGGATAACACAATAGACGAATTCAGATGCAGCACTAATATGAACTGTTGCTAGAACAAAACAATTTAAGAATTCAGACATTAAACTAATATGAACTGTTGGTAGGATAAAAGAATAACACATTTCAGATGTAACACTAATATGAACAGTTGGTAGATAAAACAATAGAAGAATTCAGATGTAGCAATAATATGAACTGTTTGTATGATAAAACAAATGAAGATTTCAGATTTAACACAAATATGGACTGTTGGTTGGATAAAATAACAGAATAATTCAGATGTAACACTAATATGAACTGTTGGTAGGATAAAACAATAACATAATTCAGATTTAACTAACATGAACTGTTGGAAGAAAAAAACAATGGAATAATTCAAACACTAATATGAACTGTTTGTAGGATAGAACAATATAATAATTCAGTTGTTACCATAATATGAACTGTTGGTATTATAAAACAAAAGAAGAATTGAGATGTAACACTATTATGAACGGTTAGTTGGATACAACAATAGCATAATTCAGACATAAAACTAATTTGGACTGTTGGTAGGATAAAACAATAGAAGAATTTAGATGTAGCACTAACATGAACTTTTGCAGGATAAAAGAAGAAAAGAATTCAGATTTAACTAACATGAACTGTTGGTAGAAAAAACAATAGAATAATTCAGATACTTATATGAAGTGTTGGTAGGATAAAACAATAAAACATTTCAGATGTAGCACTAATATGAACTGTTGGTAGGATATACCAATAGCATAATTCAGATATAAAACTAATTTGAACTGTTGGTAGGATAAAACGATAGAACAATGCAGATGTTGCAATAATATGAACTGTTGGTTGGATAAAACAATAGACAAATTCAGATGTAACATCAATATGAACTGTTGGTAGAATAAATCAATAGAAGAATTCAGATGTAACACTAATATGAACTGTTGGTAGGATAAAACAATAACACATTTCAGATGTAACACTGATATGACCAGTTGGTAGGATATAACAATAGCATAATTCAGATATAAAACTAATTTGATCTGTAGGTAGGATAAAACAGTAGAATAATGCAGATGTGACAATAATATGAGCTGTTGATAGGATAAAACAAAAAAAATAATTCAGATTTAACTAAGATGAACTGTTGATAGAAAAAAAAACAATAGAACAATTCAAACACTAATATGAACTGTTTTTAGGATAGAACAATAGAATAATTTAGATGTTACCCTAATGTGAACTGTTGGTAGGGTAACACAAAAGAAGAATTCAGATGTAACACTATTATGAACTGTTGGTAGGATAAAACAAAAGAAGAATTCAGTTGTAACACTATTATGAACTGTTGGTAGGATAAAACAATAGAATAATTCAGATGTAAAACTAATATGAACTGTTGGTAGATAAAACAATAGAAAAATTCAGATTCAACACTAATATGAACTGTTGGTAGATAAAACAATAGAATAATTCAGATGTAACACTAATATCTACTGTTGGTAGGATAAAACAATAAAACATTTCAGATGTAACACTAATATGACCAGTTGGTAGGATATAACAATAGCATAATTCAGATGTAAAACTAATTTGATCTGTTGGTATAATAAAACAATAGCAGAATTCAGATTCAACACTAATATGGACTGTTGGTAGGATACAACAATAGAAGAATTCAGCGGTAGCACTAATATGAACTGTTGGTAGGATAAAGCAATAGAAGAATTCAGATGTAACACTTAAGTGAACTGTTGGTAGGATAAAACAATAAAACAATTCAGATTTAACTAACATGAACTGTTGGTAGAAAAAAAAACAATAGAATAATTCAGCCACTAATATGAACTGTTTGTAGGATAAAACAATATAATAATTCAGTTGTTACCCTAATGACCAATGCCAATAATGCAGAAATGGCAAAGACATATGTTAATGGAAACCGCTTAATGAGATATGAACCTTTACCCACTTGATATCTACAATGTAGGTGGCCTACATCCAACTAGAAATAGACACAGTAAAACAATATGTGCAGATTTGCTTTAACTCTAAAGACTACATACTTTCACAGTATATTTGCAAGTTTTATTTAATTTTGATACACATCTTTGTTACAGATTATGCAGAGTGCTACATGGTTCTGATTTGTTATCTAAGGGACCAGACACAGCATGAGGGCCCTATCGGAAATTTGTTTTAACTGTCTTCTCTGATATTGCAAAATTGATAAAGATGGAAATTGGTCAGAAATTTCCCTATATTATATGTGACCAGCCATGAGATTTTCAGGCTTATGGAGGTACCTGGGACAAAATGAGTGTTTTGCATTTTCATGGAGGTTATATTGATACAAAACACCCTGCAAAGTTATTTTGCTTAATTCTGCCAAATAATGGAATTATGGCGATTTTTGTAATTTTCTAAATTTCTAAAATTCTATTTTCTGTTATCTAAATTGATCAAATATTCTTTGATTACGTAATATAACCATTTTACATAATCCTCTTGATTCTAAGCATTTTAACTGTAACCTTCGGTTTTTTTGTAAAAAAAAAAATACATTCCCCCTGCATAGAAAACAATATATTTTGGTTGCCATGGTAACCAGCAGTAAATAAAAGCAAAACATAAAACTCAAATATTTTCAACATTCTGGACTCAAAGTGCTAAAGATGAATTATCACAATTAATTTTTTTTGTTTATTGGGGTTTAAAATCATTTCAACACTTTGCAATTAATTTAATATTTGGAGGAAGCCATAGTGCCTGGAGAAAACCACTGACACTATTGTTTCATAATCTGACAATGCTAAACATTACTTTCATGGGATTTGAATGAGATATGAAAAAAATATACTTCAACAAGTTCATAGTATCAGTTCACAAATATCTGATATTCAGCATCCTTTGTCTTTGAATTAGACATATTATATACAATAAAAGAGCATGTACAAATGTTTAATATCATGTCACTTAGGCATCATCGGACAAAGAATTTCTCCATTCTTGTTCTTTTCATGACCCGTCTCCTTGCAATAACTGCATTTCCTGGTTTTGTCTACGTGTTCAACAATAGTTATTTCTGGCTTTGGTACAGTAGGCTTTGGACATGTGATATCTTTATTGTCATAACAAAGTGGTCGTATTTCTTGATACAGATACCACTGTCTCATAGCATCAAGACCTTTCCTTGGTAACTCAGATGGCATAGACGAGTCTAAAACTACTCGTTTCTTTAGCAACCTGAATTCCTTTTCCAAAGAGTCGCAGTACTCTTTGACAAAGACAATTCCAGGGGATTCTTTATCAGCACGAAAATGATGATAAGTTGTGAGCGATGAAAGTGGCTTAAAAAACTGCTTTAGAAATGTTTTCCAGTCATAAAATTTCACAGGACATCCCTCATCTTGAACAAGTTGTGGTATATTGTGATTATTCCTTGAGGAATCAGTCACAGATTGCGCAATATCCTGCAAGGTTTCTGCTGAATAATGCCGCCACTTCACCTGAAAAAATTAAGTAAGCTGTGATAAAGTTGGTATTATAATAAAAAACAAAAACACTATGTACAGGATTATTATCGGATATGAACTGCACCTCTTTTTAATGTATAGTATACAACATTCCATCCTTCAAATTTTCTGACCATGTTACGGCATGTATTTTTGGGTTCAAAATTCTAAGCTAATTTTTATCATCAGAGAGGAAAGTTCAAATAGTTGTTTCATTGAACATATTTGTGTGTGTGTGTGTGTTGCATTGGGTGATGTTGTACTGTCTTCGTGCCATTGTCCCATAATCCGTTCTTTTTCACAAATAAAGGATTGAAAATTATTCCACATCCATCAGATACTTGCATGTATTAAAGTCAAAATACCGAATGGTTGCAAATATTGAATCATGCAAATAGCTCTATGAATTGCACATTTAAAAAAAAAGATATTCATATTATTACAAGTACCTTCCACAAACCAAAATGCCAGTCTGGATGGAATTTTGTATGTCCAGTTTCCATACAGTTGAACTCAACACTATTATGCAGGCCAGTCAGTACTCTCCATATGCCATACCTCAAAGAACCAGAACACTCAATAGTGATTTTTGTCATATATACCAATAATTTTCTACCAATTCAAACAAAGATACCAGATTATTAGGTAAATTGGTAAATCAAAAATAAAGTTCTCGAAATGTATTTGTTTATGTAGTGGTTTCCATATATTATTATCCTGTTGTGCAAAAGTAAAATAACAGCAAGCAAGAACTCATCAGAGGATACCCCCCCCCCTTTTTATGATTTGACCAACCAAGTTTATGTTACCATTGGAAATCCCAAAAATCATTGAGATCAAAATAAAAAGTAAGATGTCCACAAGTAAACCATCTGTAAATTCACAAATCATTGCATGCATTTATTATTGCAATTTTCAACCAAATATCCAATCAAAATGTGAGATTAATTATTGCAATTTCAGGAAAAGCTGTATACCAATATAGGTATCAGATTTCAGAACGTACGTTCCTATGCAACTTGACTGCTGTCTCTCCATACGACTTGTACTGAAAATGATGGTGAAGCATGCTAATAACACTATTAGCTCCTTTTCCTGTTTCTTCACTTTCATCCACAAGATAAAACACCTGAGTTCCTGGAAAAATGAAAATAGTAAATATGATGTTATGGAGGTATGCATACATACATACATACAACTGTAAACATATTGCAGAATGAAAAAAAAATTCTCAAGTTTAGGAAATAAAATGACTTATTTTTAAAATTGTTTTTTATCATACATGTAGTTAAAAAAGAATACTACATGTATTAATATATTCTATGTTTTTGTTGGTGTGCGTTGCGTCGGTCGTGTGATTTGGTGCTGTCTTCGTGCCATTGCCCATATCTGTTCTTTTTCAATATTATATGTTATAATCAACAACCCTTGTACCAATTTCAAAGCGACATATGTGCAGTTTAAAAAATCTTGAAAATTTTAAGTAGCATATGATGGACAATATGAACAGCTTTATACTGTATAAGTACAGGTACATACCAGAACCTTCAGCACAGACACCAAAACACTGACACTTTCGTGGAGTTTTGAAGAACAAAGGGCCCACTTGCTGAGAATAATGAGGATAATGTATCTGTTGAGCATAGTCAAAGCTGTAATGCATAGTTCCATCATATGACATTCCAGGCTGACCTGAAAATAAAATCACAGAAATATATATTTCAGAATTTATGAAAATGAATGAGACATTATTTATATGCATTGAATGTTACTAATCATCCTTCCAGATACATGGACAATCGACATATCATCATTTTACATACTACATTGTACATGTACCTGTAGTTGTCAAGTTGTTTGGATGGTTTATGTTATGGGAACTTATCGATGTTAACCGATAATTTACAGTTTTAATTAATTCGTGTTGAAATGTTTTATTATTTTGTTTATATAAATTTGTATATTGAAAGTAAAAATCAAAAGTACATGTACATGTACATGTACATACAAAATGTATACATGTTCACCCATCTCAGGACCATTATATTACATAATTACATCATACATGTACATTTTTACATGTTTGTACATTATGTACATAGTATTCTCTCATTAGTCATAAATAAATGTACTACATGTAATCCTATATGTTTAACATATTCAAGCTAAATACTTATACATTGTGCATAATTGTAAAATTTGATTTGAATACAAATGTACATATCCTCACATACTATAGTACATGTACATGTTTTTGTCGTGAAATTTTCTTGTAACAAATTAAATAAATTTACCTCTCATTCTTTGATTCTGTGATAAGTTTGTAAAATTTTCTTTGCTTTCTTGACACTGATCCCTGTAATAATCTCTCTGCTTCTTTGCTTTTTCAAGATGGTCCCCGTTTGTTTGTAACATGAGTGCCTTTTCCTCCTCTTGCAAATTTCCAGTTTTACTCAAGCTAACAATAAATCCTTGGCAAGTTGAACACAGATCAGTAGCAGGTTTCATGAGTATTATTTGTGGACACTGTTCTAACCATAACTGTTTAAATTCTGACAAACTTATGACCCGATAATTAAGCGATTTTGCAGCTTCCTGGTATATTTGATGAATATCAGCCTTTGTTTTATCCGAGGGAAGTAAAGTCACCTTCAAATTTCTGTGATTTGGTAATCGACCAGGTAACGGAACCCCAAATTTTACTGCATACTCATTCAAAAAATGTTTTACTCTTTGAATATCAGTCACTGACAATGCATGTTTAGGAGTTTTACCAGTGTTACCATGAGTCCTCAGCTTTAATCCCTCCCTTTCTAGTGACTTAGATATGGATTCCAGCTGGGATTTGCCAATGGCATGGGCAAATAAAAATGTTTTTCTACATATCTGGTGACCATTGAAAAAATATTGTTGCATTATTCTCTCTCTTTCTTTGTCTTTGTGTTTTTTTTGCATCAACACCTGTGCTATTGTTTCTGTGAGCAAATAATTGAACTTTGATTGTCAAATCAAGTTCACTTTTGTCCATTTCCAGACAACTCAGCCTATAATATATGAATACCTCATCATCTACTATTTTACTGCATGGAACTTTGTTATACAATCTTTCACAGTTGCAAGTTTGATTCAGAAAATGTGTTTGTTTCTCAGATTCACAAAGATCTAATTCACTGCATTCCACACCAATGTTGGATGTATTACTGTCAATATTGTCCTTATCAGATTCACAGTCTTCATCGTCATCATCATTTAAATCTGAATAACTATTAATGTCATCTCTCAAATTGATTTCAATGTTCCCAAAATAAATTCGGTCAACTTCGTCGATTTCATCCACAAAGTCATTGTCCTGGTCATTAATTAAATCCAAGGGAACGGTGCTTGCCGCGGATGACACACTAGCTTGACTATCCATAATTAAGTCTTAGCGGACACCATTTCAACGTTATTTTAACAAATATGGTTTACATTTTCTTGGAAAAATAAACTTTTCTTAACAGAGTATTTTCCCCTGATGAAACTAATGATGAAGGCTAATCCGGTAACGGGTTACTTTTAGAATAAGTTTATATTCGTAACCACGTTAAATCTATGGTTCAGTAAGATAAATATCACAGAATTACCCTTAATACAAAAAAAAATGTACAATATTATAAAGGTGTAATTTAAAAGAGAAGCAATTTCGTTGGTAAAAATGACTAAATATAATCAGAAAATTATCGGACTTTTGCAATGTTCTGCGCACTGTCGGCGATTTGTTGGGAAAAGATGGATAAATATAGCACTTAATAACTGATAAATGGTTATAAATATCTTTAAATAGTGTATCTATAATAAATTATAAGCATGTATATCTTTTGCGATATGCACTGTGTAGTAGAAAATGTAATTGCCGGTGTGACAGGTGCCCGGTTTCGCAACGCGACACTTTGACGACGTTTTTCTCTTTATGACGTTTTACCTCCATAAGCCTGGAAATGTCATGGCGGGTCACATATATGGTCAGCTACAAGTTAACATTCACCTACTTTGTGGCGATCGGATATCCATAACGACAGCCACCACAGGACGTAGTCTACCGGTAACATATATAACCCTATAGGAAATTGTATGAAGGCTTCTTGGAAACTTTAAACTTTAAACCCAAACTAGAAATGAATGATTATTGGATCTTTCTTAACTGAGCTTATGTTTATATGGATATAAGAAATCCATGACTGCTGTCGTCACAGAACAAAGATTAACATAAGACCTAATGAGAAGCATGTTTTCAAAATATTCTTTTTTGAAAGCACATAGCCATTTAAAGTGAACTTGTATATACTGTTATTAGTATGATACTCCATTAAATTAACATTTCTTGTGTACATCACAGGGATTGTTCCTGTTTATAAAAATTCTGCAAAATGTACCGCAATGATTACCGGCAATACCGGTATGTAATGCTGCTTTTAAAATTGTTCTATTTTGTGTGTTAGAGAAATTCAAGTTCCTGGCACCCCATAATTTAGCATATAAATTTATTGGGAGAATGTTGTAAAATTTGTCTCTGAAACCATTGAGACGATGTGAGTGATATAGTCTCAGGCTAGCCACTAGTTTGTCTGGGTTTTATTATCCCCTGGCCAACGAAGTTGCAAAGGGATATCGTAACGCTTCCGTCCTTCCTTTCGTCCGACCTTCTGTAACATCTTTGTGAACACTCTAAATTCAACATCCTTTAATTGATTTTGACCAAACTTGGTACATAATTAGTACTTAGAAGAGTATTGACCCCTGTTAATTTTCAAGATCATAGGTCAAACTGTCAGGTCACGGTCTAATGTTCACACTGTAACATCCTGATGAACACTCTATAATCAACATCTTTCAATGGAGTTTAGCCAAACTCGCTACATGCTTAGTCCTTAGGAAAATCTGGAAAGCTGTCGATGTTGAAGGCCATAGGTCAAAGCTCAAGATTAGAGGTTCAATTGTTTACCCCGTAACATCCTTGTGAACACTCTAGAGTTAACATCCTCCAATGAAATTTGACAAAACTTTGTACATACTTAGTCCTTAAGAGAATCTGGAACCCTATTGATTTTCAAGGTCAAAGGTCAAGGTCACCGGGAGAACTTTTTAGGCGAGGGGATATGCCATGCTTTGCGTTGCCCTTGTTAACCTCTCGCCAACGAAGTTGCGGAGGGATATAGTAACGCTACCGTCCGTCCTTCTGTAACATACTTGTGAACACTCTAGAATCAACATCCTTCAATGGATTTGATCAAACTTGGTACATACTTATTCCTAAAGAAAATATGGAAACCTACTGACTTTCAAGGTCATATGTCAAAGGTCAAGGTCACTGGGTCAATATTTCTGTTCGCCTGTCTGTCTGTCCAGACTAACTTTCAAATCTGTTGTCCGATTTCCACCAAACTTTGTGGAATTTAAGATCATGATATGTGCACTTTGTCGTATAAAGGTTTGTATTGTCCATTGAGAGTTAACCCTGTTATGCCTCTTTTGATTTGGAAAGTTTGAGACATTTAGTATGTACTTTGTCATCGCAAATTATCCTACGTGATTAATTAGAAAATCATGAACTTTGTACATTGCAAGATCCTAATATGAAGATGTGGACATTAGTAGGATATTCCAGTCCATTAAACTTTACCCCTGTTATGCTTCTTTGGACTTTGAAAGTTTGAGACAATTAGTATGTACTTTGTCATCGCAAAGTCTCCTACATGATCAAATTGACGTCCTATTCAGAGCGAAAATCAAATATACTTGTACCTTGTCACATGATTGATGTTGGTCAAGTTTGTAAATCATATGCATTGCATATTATATCAAAAAGTCAAAGTTCCAGGCATAAATTCTGTGCACCTGACCCGTGTTTCGTCTGTATGACCATATATGCTGTCTCCTTTTTACCTGTACAAAGCATACATTTAGAAAAGAATATATTACAAATATATCAATAACAAAGGATAATTATTATATTTAGGACAGATAAATAAAAAATGGTTGTTATCTTCTAATGGACCTTTACAATTTGGACAGTCAGTATCTTTAAATAAATGTGCCTTCAGGTTACTAGCCTGATTTCTTATTTGACAAATAATTATGTTAAATTTCCTTATTCCAAAATTATAAAATGTCCATTTCTATTCTATGTTTCATCTTTGATATGTATGCATCAAACACATACATAAAAAAACGGTGATAATTTTGAGGTTATAAGTACTGAAACAATTTGTCATTCTTAATGCATAATGTACTTATCCTTTCGGAGCACCTGAGTTCACCCCTGGTTTGTAGTGGGATTCGTGTGACTCGATCTTTTGTTTTATATGTATGTTTTGTAGATCGTTGTTTGTCCTTTTGTCCCTTTTCTTTTGACCATTGTGTTTTATGTTCTTATTCGATATACAGATTATGTTTACCTCGTTGGTATCTTCAAACTATTCTTAACTCTACTATGTTTTATTGAAGTGTCTGTATCAAGCCAGAAAAGTGAATTGTCATGTATGTTTTTATTGAGTGGTATCAATTTTGCCGCTTTCTACCTTTTTGTAATTGATTTTGGGAATATTCCGACAATGTGGTATAGTTTTTGCTCTTTATTTTAATGTTATGATCGAACTGGGAGCTATGCTTCCCTCTATGCAGAGTTTGAGGATACGAATGAGGTAAACATATTCTGTATATAGAGGAAGAACAGACACGAAAATGGCCAAACAAAAACTACAAAAGGACAAACAACGATCTACAAAACATACATTTATATATATAAATCGGGTAATACGAACCCGACTATAAACCAGTGGTGAGCCCGGGTGCTCTGGAAGAATAAGGAGTTCCTCCTCCTCTAGTGACACCCGTCGTGTAAATCTAGTTTCAAACCTGGTGAATTGTGACGAACATGCAGAAAACGAGAAAAAATGTAAACTAATACGTTTATCAGATGGCATATACAAATATATAAACATCCTTAAATAAGATTATACATCTATAAATAGGCTTGTTTCAATACCGTAATGACCTTAATTGGATTTAAGGAAATACTGCTACCATAAGACCCTTTACCAATTAAAAGTCTATAATTAAGGTCTAGAGCAGCTGCCACTCTAGAATACATAATGTCGATCTCCATTGTACTCGTGCCATCACACCCTATTTCAATAGCAAAAGTTTTAGGCTCACAAAATACCAGATTAGAAAAACCAGCCACATGAGGTCCAATAATAACATCTGCCCAATTTAAAAGTTGTATATGTTCTTCAAGTGTACCATTACCAAGAAAAATCTTAACATATTTGCTAACTGTATCGAGTTGTTTAATTAATGAATCGTGTTCGATATATGATCTTACTCCTGCTCGTCTCTGTGTTGTTTATTAGACTTGTATTATTTTTGACAAAAACAGTGCGAACACGCTGCAACAATGGTGGTTGAAAAAGGGTAGACATGCCACCATTATGGGGGTTTTGTAAGTGAAAGTATGGTCCCTCATTTGCCATGTATAGATTAGTAGAATAATATACATGACCTGAGCCTTTCCATTTCACTATTCGACTTTGTAGATGCATGGGTAAAAGTGCAATATCTCTTTGAACAAATGGTGATAGCGCTGCCAATATGGGGCATTTATCTGGTATATGTTGAAATAGGTACAAAATGCGTGGTAAAACCTCGTGAGCAAAATGTCCCTTAGCAGTAGGATATGCTTCTAACACAGAAGCCAAACATTCATATTTCCATATTCTCGGGGGCTTTGCCCAATTCTGCCATTTGTAAATATATCTGTCTGTGAAAATAGTACCGGGAACATCATCATGAACACGGTTATCAGCGGCGAATCTGTTTGTTATCATTCGTATAAAAACCTGATTAGAACATGGCTGATGTGCCTGAACCCATTCTGGTGTTACATTACGTCTGCATTCTAAAAAAACAGATGGATTTAACAGTTTACACTGACTTAGAATAGATTTAAATGCACCAATATCGAAAATCCGTTTCTCTGCAGTCTTATGTATAACGGTAGAAATTGTGTCAAAATCCTCTGTCACAACTTTTCTAATGTAGTGTCTTTCTGTCACACATTTGGACGAATGTTTCATTGCATTTTTCAAAATATCAACGTCAACCTGACGAATCTTGTTATCAATATATACACTTCCTACATGCTCAAAACCAGAACGAGATGTAGGAAATGGATTGTCTGCACCACAACGTCCACATGAAAAGGAATCGTGCTGAAATACAGATGCCTTTACTTTTGTCCACACCACTGAATTGAGGAAATGCATATCCTCTAAGTATGAGTGTGGTCTAGTTTTATTTAATAGTAAAGATTTCATGTTTGGTATTGCCTCGTGTGTACCTCCCCACCTGACACCACTCATGGCAAAATTAGAATGTGATGGGTGATCTCTCATCACATGGAATTGCTTCCCTGATGCTATCCATTCATCAACTGCTAGCTTTTCTCTGCGCGATAATCGTGAATCAATATCTCGGATACCATATTGCTCTACATTTTGATCTGACGCAACTAAGAAACGCCATGCCATCAAGTTAGTAATTGAATTGCTACTCATATTGATCATAGTGACATATCTATATGACTTCAGTTTGTCCATAGTTTTTGATGTGAATGTCCTATCATAATATATGCATATTTCCCAGTCCGGATATATATTTGGCATCAGTTCAACATTTGCGATCGCTCCATCTATGTAACGTGCGTTGCTGCCATAGAGAGAGTATACTATGACCCTTTTATCTACGTTATGCTTACTGAAAATTATGCTAGAACTACAGTCCATGCCTTTGATACAAGCTGTGCCGATATCCCATTTTGTTTGTACGTATCCTTGTGACATCAACAAATCGGAAACGGCCCTGTCTTTTTCCGAGTTTGTATTGTCTAATTCAATGACCCAGTAATCTACTTCTATGTTCCAGT
Source organism: Gigantidas platifrons (assembly GCA_002080005.1). NCBI lineage: Eukaryota > Metazoa > Mollusca > Bivalvia > Mytilida > Modiolidae > Gigantidas > Gigantidas platifrons. The sequence goes on from MJUT01008101.1 coordinate 25,827, forward strand.
TCATTGTTTGTAGGGCTTCTAGTTCACCTCCTTCAACATCTAAGATAAATATATCTATGTGACGTACACCTTTTAAGATATAGTCTAGTCGTGAGCAGGGTACCCGCAATTTCTTCTCATGATCCCCAATCCATCCTTTCTTATGTTTCTCTGACATGTAGTTCACAACACCTACATCATCTGATCCTATGAATTCTATGTAATTTTGTCTACAAATAGCTGCATTGTAATTTCTAGAGCGACGACGATTCTTTAATATTTTTTGAAAGTTATTAGGGTTTGCCTCGATTAAAATGCTTGTCCATTTTAAATGATCTTCGAAAAATTTAGAAATACTAAATAATTTACCATCTAATGCTCCCATCTCTACAATTGTGCCATTACATTATACTGGATGTTTAGAAACACGTTCGTATAACGCCACATCTTCCCTTGACTGACTATAAAACAGTGGTCGTTTTGGAATGTCACAACGTGTCAGGTGTAGCTTAGCTGTTTTACCTGGCGATACAATCTCGTTCTGATCATTATCATGTCTATGTGGTATCACTATGCAACAAACAATCAAGCTAAATATAATTAAATAAACAATCTGCTGTCTCCTCATTCTTAGGCTGCACTAATAAACCTTTCTTTATGACTGTGATGTCATGTATCCGACTGACTTAATAATAATAATATGATTCAATGATTTTTTTTAAAGTAATGTTTAAATGTCAAATAGTTTTATTACGATATATATATGTAATAAACACATTATAGTTGAGGAACTGGGTTTACCCTCGATTTTTAGTGGGGTTCCTGTTACTAGATTGTTAGTTCCCGTGTCTATTATTTAGAGATTTCTTAACCAGCGTTCGTAGTCAGCTAGTCTTCTGCCTATTATTACAGATTTCCAGTGTTCGTAGTCAACTAGCCCCCTACATTTGTAATAATAGGCACGGGACTAGCTGACTACGAACACTGGTTAGAAAATCGGGAAAAATAGGTACCTGACTAGTTGACTACGAACGCTGGTTAAGAAATATGTATTAATGAGCACGGGACTAGCTGACTACGTTCACTGGTTAAGAAATCTGTAATAACATGTTAGAGAGACTTTGAAGATACCAAAGGTGGTAATCAGAATTCGTATATCGAAGAAGAACAGACAACACAATAATAAAAAGCAAAAGTACAAAAGGACAAACAACTAAAAAACAAACAAAAAACATACACATAGAAATACATATCTAGTAACAGGAACCCCACTAAACATCGAGTGTAAACCCAGTTTCTCAGCTATAATTTGATTATTATATTTATATATCGTAATACAACTGTTTGACATTTAAACATTACTTTAACAACAAATCATTGAACCATATTATTATTATTAAGTCAGTTTGATGCATGCATCACAGTCATACAGAAAGGTTTATTAGTGCAGCCTAAGAATGAGGAGAAAGCAGATTGTTTATTTAATTATATTTAGCTTGATTGTTTGTTGCATAGTGATACCACACAGACATGATAATGATCAGAACGAGATTGTATCGCCAAGTAAAACAGCTAAGCAACAACTGACAAGTTGTGACATTCCAAAACGACCACTGTTTTATAGTCAGTCAAGGGAAGATGTGGCGCTATACGAACGTTTTTATAAACATCCAGCGAAATGTAATGGCACAATTGTAGAGATGGGAGCATTAGATGGTAAATTATATAGTATTTCTAAATTTTTCGAAGATCATTTAAAATGGACAAGCATTTTAATCGAGGCAAACCCTAATAATTTTCAAAAATTATTAAAGAATCGTCGTCGCTCTAGAAATTACAATAGAGCTATATGTAGACAAAAGTACATAGAATTCATAGGATCAGATGCTGTAGGGGGTATTGTGAACTACATGTCAGAGAAACATAAGAAAGGATGGATTGGGGCTCATGAGAAGAAATTGCGGGTACCCTGCTCACGACTAGACTATATCTTAAAAGGTGTACGTCACATAGATATATTTATCTTAGATGTTGAAGGTGGTGAACTAGAAGCCCTACAAACAATGAACTGGAACATAGAAGTAGATTACTGGGTCATTGAGTTAGACAATACAAACTCGGAAAAAGACAGGGCCGTTTCCGATTTGTTGATGTCACAAGGATACGTACAAACAAAATGGGATATCCGCACAGCTTGTGTCAAAGGCATGGACTGTAGTTCTAACCTAATGTTCAGTAAGCATAACGTAGGTAAAAGGGTCATAGCATACTCTCTCTATGGCAGCAACGCACGTTACATAGATGGAGCGATCGCAAATGTTGAACTGATGCCAAATATATATCCGGACTGGGAAATATACATATATTATGATAGCACAGTCACATCAACAACTATAGACAAACTGAAGTCATATAGATATGTCACTATGATCAATATGACTAGCAATTCAATTACTAACAAGATGACATGGCGTTTCTTAGTTGCGTCAGATCCAAATGTAGAGCGATATGGTATCCGAGATATTGATTCACGATTATCGCACAGAGAAAAGTTAGCAGTTGATGAATGGATAGCATCAGGGAAGCAATTCCATGTGATGAGAGATCACCCATCACATTCTAATTTTGCCATGAGTGGTGGCATGTGGGGAGGTACACACGAGGCAATACCAAACATGAAATCTTTACTATTAAATAAAACTAGACCACACTCATACTTAGAGGATATGAATTTCCTCAATTCAGTGGTGTGGACAAAAGTAAAAGCATCTGTATTTCAGCACGATTCTTTTTCATGTGGACGTTATGGTGCAGACAATCCATTTCCTACATCTCGTTCTGGTTTTGAGCATGTAGGAAGTGTATATATTGATAACAAGATGCGTCAGGTTGACGTTGATATTTTGAAAAATGCAATGAAACATTCGTCCAAATGTGTGACAGACAGACACTACATTAGAAAAGTTGTGACAGAGGATTTTGACACAATTTCTACCGTTATACATAAGACTGCAGAGAAACGGATTTTCGATATTGGTGCATTTAAATCTATTCTAAGTCAGTGTAAACTGTTAAATCCATCAGTTTTCTTAGAATGCAGACGCAATGTAACACCAGAATGGATTCAGGCACATCAGCCATGTTCTAATCAGGCTTTTATACGAATGATAAAAAACGGATTCGTCGCTGATAACCGTTTTCATGATGATGTTCCCGGTACTATTTTTACAGACAGATATATTTACAAATGGCAGGCTTATGTGAGGAAAGTTCCTGATAGACTTCCTCAGAATTGGGCAAAGCCCCCGAAAATATGGAAATATGAATGTTTGGCTTCTGTGTTAGAAGCATATCCTACTGCTAAGGGACATTTTGCTCACGAGGTTTTACCACGCATTTTGTACCTATTTCAACATATACCAGATACATGCCCCATATTGGCAGCGCTATCACCATTTGTTCAAAGATATATTGCACTTTTACCCATGCATCTACAAAGTCGAATAGTGAAATGGAAAGGCCCAGGTCATGTATATTATTCTACTAATCTATACATAGCAAATGAGGGACCATACTGCCACTTACAAAACCCCCATATTGGTGGCATGTCTACCTTTTTTCAACCACCATTGTTGCAGCGTGTTCGCACTGTTTTTGTCAAAAATAATACAAGTCTAATAAACAACAAGGACAAACATATTTTAATAATACAGAGACGAGCAGGAGTAAGATCATATATCGAACACTATTCATTGATTAAACAACTCGATACAGTTAGCAAATATGTTAAGATTTTTCTTGGTAATGGTACACTTGAAGAACATATACAACTTTTCAATTGGGCAGATGTTATTATTGGACCTCATGGAGCTGGTTTTTCTAATCTGGTATTTTGTAAGCCTAAAACTTTTGTTATTGAAATAGGGTGGGATGGCACGAGTACAATGGAGATGGACAATATGTATTCTAGAGTTGCAGCTGCTCTAGACCTTAATTATAGACTTTTAATTGGCAAAGGGTCTTATGGTGGCAGTATTTCCTTAAATCCAATTAAGGTCATTACGGTATTGAAACAAGCCTATTTATAGATGCATAATCGTATTTAAAGATGTTTATATATTAATATATGCCATCTGATCACCGTATTAGTTTACATTTTAACTCGTTTTCTGCATGTTCGTCACACTTATCACCAGGTTTGTAACTAGCTTCACACGACGGGTGTCACTAGAGGAGGAGGAACTCCTTATTCTTCCAGAGCACCTGGGTTCACCACTGGTTTTTAGTCGGGTTCGTATTACTCGATCTGTAGATATAAATGTATGTTTTGTAGATCGTTGTTTGTCCTTTTGTACTTTTTGTTTGGCCATTTTCTTGTCAGTTCTTCCTCGATATACGGATTATGATTACCTCATTCGTATCTTCAAACTCTTCATAGAGGGAAGAATAGCTACCAGTTCGACCGTAGCATTAAAATAAAGAACAAAACCAATACCACACTGTCGGAATATTCCGAAAATCAATTACAAAAAAAGGCAGAAAGCGGCAAAATCGATACCACTCAATAAAAACATACATGACAGTTTACTTTTCTGGTTTGATACAGACACTTCAATAAAACATAGTAGAGTTAAGAATAGTTTGAAGATACCAACGAGGTAATCATAATCTGTATATCGAATAAGAACATAAAACACAATGGCCGAAAGAAAAGGGACAAACGGACAAACAACGATCTACAAAACATACATATAAAACAAAAGATCGAGTCACACGAATCCCACTACAAACCAGGGGTGAACTCATGTGCTCCGAAAGGGTAAGCAGTTCCTGCCCCACTAGTATATTATGCATTAAGAATGACAAATTGTTTCAGTACTTATAACCTGAAAATTATCACCGCTCTTTGGAATATGTGTAGGCTGCATACATATCAATGATCAAACATAGAATAGAACATGGAAATTTTATAATTTTGGAATAAGGAAATTTAACATAATTCATTGTCAAATAAGAAATGAGGCTAATAACCTGAAGGCACATTTATTTAAAGATACTGACTGTCCAAATTGTAGAGGTCCATTAGAAGATAACAACCATTTTTTTGTTTATCTGTCCTAAATATAATACTTATCCTATATTATTGATATATTTGTAATATATTCTTTTCTAAATGTATGCTTTGTACAGGTAAAAATGAGATAGCTTTTATAGTCATATTATGTTGCTCGGTCCCATTCATATGCAGTTGTGAATAAAATATGTTAAAACAAAACATGGAAATCTACATAAAAACAGTTGAAAACATTCACTGCTTACACATTTTGAATTTTGGACTTGCCACGCCATTAAATGTCATATTAAATTTTACTTTCAAGCTTGCTTAAATAGGAGGTTCGCCGGTGAGCTTTTTGCCAACGAAACACGGGTCAGGTACACTGCATTTATGCCTGGAACTTTGACTTTTTGATATAATATGCAATGCATATGATTTACAAACTTGACCAACATCAATCATGTGACAAGGTACAAGTATATTTGATTTTCGCTCTGAATAGGACGTCAATTTGATCATGTAGGAGACTTCGCGATGACAAAGTGCATACTAAATGTCTCAAACTTTCTAAGTTCAAAGAAGCATAACAGGGGTCACGTTTAATGGACTGGAATATCCTACTAATGTGCACATCTTCATATTAGGATCTTGCAATGTACAAAGTTTCATGATTTTCTAATTAATCACGTAGAAGAATTTGCGATGATAAAGTGTATACTAAATGTCTCAAACTTTCCAAGTAAAAAAAGACATAACAGGGGTAACACTCAATGGACAATACAATCCTGTATACGGCAAAGTGCACATATCATGATCTTAAAATCCATAAAGTTTGGTGGAAATCGGACAGCAGATTTGGAAGTTAGTCTGGACAGATAGACATACGAACATAAATATTGACCCAGTGACCTTGACCTTTGACCTATGACCTTGAAAGTCAGTAGGTTTCCATATTTTCTTAAGGAATAAGTATGTACCAAGATTGATCAAATCCATTGAAGGATGTTGATTCTAGAGTGTTCAAAAGTATGTTACAGAAGGACGGACGGTAGCGTTACTATATCCCTTCGTAACTTCGTTGGCGAGAGGTTAACAAGGGCAACGCAAAGCATGGCATATCCCCTCGCCTAAAAAATTCACCCGGTGACCTTGACCTTTGACCTTGAAAATCAATAGGGTTCCAGATTCTCTGAAGGACTAAGTATGTACCAAGTTTTGTCAAAATCCATTGGAGGATGTTGACTCTAGAGTGTTCACAAGTATGTTACGGGTAAAAAATTTACCCTCTGATCTTGAGCTTTGACCTATGACCTTCAACATCGACAGCTTTCCAGATTTTCCTAAGGACTAAGTATGTACCGACTTTGGTTAAACTCTATTGAAAGATGTTGATTATAGAGTGTTCATCAGGATGTTACAGTGTGAAAATTAGACCGTGACCTGACAGTTTGACCTATGACCTTGAAAATTAACAGGGGTCAAGACTCTCCTAAGTACTAATTATGTACCAAGTTTGGTCAAAATCCATTTAAGGATGCTGAATTTACACAAGGATGTTACGGAAGGTCGGACGGAAGGGAGGACGGAAGCGTTACCATATCCCTTAGCAACTTCGTTGGCCAGGGGATAATAAAAACAAGACAAACTAGTGGCTAGCTTCAGACTATATCACTCACATCGTCTCAATGGTTTCAGAGAACAATTTTACAACATTTTCCCAATAAATTTATATGCTAAATTATGGGGTGCAAGGAACTTGAATTTCTCTTACACACAAAATTTTAAAATTTTAAAAGCAGCATTACATAACGGTATTGCCGGTAATCATTGCGGTACATTTTGCAGAATGTTTATAAAAAGGAACAATCCCTGTGATGTACACAAGAAATTTTAATTTAATCATACTAGTAACAGTATATACAGTATATACAAGTTCACTTTAAATGGCTATGTGCTTTCAAAAAAGAATATTTTGAAAACATGCTTCTCATTAGGTCTTATGTTAATCTTTGTTCTGTGACGACAGCAGTCATGGATTTCATATATCCATATAAACATCAGCTCAGTTAAGAAAGATCCAATGATCATTCATTTGTAGTTTGGGTTTCAAGTTTAAAGTTTCCAAGAAGCCTTCATACAATTTCCTATAGGGTTGTATATGTTACCGGTAGACTACGTCCTGTGGTGGCTATCGTTATGGATATCCGAACGCCACAAAGTAGGTGAATGTTAACCTGTAGCTGACCATATATAATATAGGGAAATTTCTGACCAATTTCCATCTTAAACAATTGTGCAGTATCAGAGAAGACAGTTAAAACAAATTCCGATAGGGCCTTCATGCTGTGTCTGCATAATCTGTAACAAAGATGTCAATCAAAATTAAATAAATCTTGCATATATAGTGTGAAAGTATGTAGTCTTTAGAGTTTAAGCAAATATGCAGATATTTTTTTATTTTGTCTATTTCTGTTTGACTGCAGGACAACTACATTGTAGATATCAAGTGGGTAAAGGTTCATATCTCATTAAGCGGTTTCCATTCACTTCTGTCTTTGCCATTTCTGCATTATTGGCAATCGTCATGATAATAATATGACCTCTAAAAATGCTTTTAGAAATTTCTACAATAATTGAAATAAATAAAACATAAAAATGATAAAATAAGTAAAGTAGCAGCATAGTCTATATACACTAGGCACAACAATGCCAGACATTTGTTTCTGGTTGAAACAATTTGAGACTGATCATTTCAGCAATGCATAATATATAATTTTGCCGGCTCAAGTATTACTACTAGTACTAGAGACCTGCTGTATGGAAAACTAGCATGGAATCGACAGACAATAATTTCAAAAAGAGGCGTCCTAATCTTCGAATTCCAATCTACACAAACAAAATTGTAAAGTAAATGGAAATTAATTCCATTAGGAATCAGAAAGGTCAAGCTGGCTTGAACCGATTTGCTCTAATGATCTGTTCCTCAAATAAAGTTTGTATCGTATCCAAAGAATCTTTCACATTACTAAATAATGATGTATCATGAGTCCACAAAGCAATAGTAATTTATATTTTGATTGGTCTTTTCTTATCTGCATCCTTTAATGATAATTTGATAATTCAGTTTGATAAATATTGTGTGAGTCTCCAACATCATTCATCAAATTGCATTTTGGATTACATCTGCCTTAAAATTCTTCTTCAGCTATTATATTGGCAAGGCGATCAAAATTCAATGACAACCAAATAGTAATAATTGTGCCAAAATGAAGTTCTTTACCAGAATCATCAAAAAATGGCAAACCTTCAGAACTAAACAACCTATCTCTTTTACAACGTACATATGAACCGACACAGTTGTAGCTGTTGCAAGAAAAGATGGTATATAATAATTTTCAAGCTTTGGATTATTCTTGACCTCACATAATGCATTCACATGGTCTGTGCAAATACCCGAGGCAATGCCTCATTCATAGTTCCCTTCTTCACCTCTACTAATAAAGTACTATTAATGTCAACATATTCCTCTGAGGTGTCTTCACCATCAGATGACCTCTGTTGGCGAGGCTCCCCATCCCCACTTTTCATTTGTTTTGTTACTGGCTCGTCACTATCATCGTCGTCTCCATCTCCATCTGAACTCACATGTACTTTAACAGAAATTTTGCAATAAGTATATCAGAGTAACAATGCCAGACATATATATGTCCTCAAACATTCTTAAACAATTATATACACTTACACAATTGTATTTAAGTATATTAATATCATGTTATAATTGCTATATTAGTTCACAAAAAGAATTGGCTGATTGGAATTCCTAATTAGGTATTCTCCTCGTTTGCAAAATAAAAATACATATTGTTTTTGCAATGGCTATCAATTTTGCTTCACCAACTTTGATTACAATCGTTCACCTGGTTTTCAATTTGACTTTATAGAAAATGAGGGCATCCACATAATTTTGAAAGTGGGTTAATTAACCAAAAATAATTTCATGTCAAGCTTCTGAGCAGAAGATTTTAATGTGATTGTTAAAAATCAATATATGCCGGCTACTGCAAGCTAAGATTCCTCGTTTTAAAGGGTATTGTGTAAATGGGCTGTTTAAAAAAAATGACCCCATTTCTTTTATCATTGACCATTCTTACATGTGATGATTTAAATTGGATCTTTTTACATCAGAATATTACGAAAGCCCAGAAGGATCATTCGAAATTCGAGATTCGAAATTCGAGATTCAAAATCTGAAATTTGAGATTCGAAATTCAATATCCTGATTAACCAATGGGTGTAAAGATAACAAACTGATGTTCTTTCTGGGAAATTAAATGCCGTTTAATAAATTATTACACGAGTAAATAAAACAATTATTGAAAATGACAATTTCGTCAATATAGCAGTTCATACTTTTATAATTATTGCACTATCTGTGAACTAGAAACGACATTGTTATATAATTATGTAGCCAAAATTTCATCTTCCCAAATATATTGTTATATATATATATATATATATAAATCTCATCACACGTTGACAAATCCGAAGTAGAAGAGGGTTCAAAGGGGTGCCCCATATTATTTTGCCAAAATTTACCATTTTTACTTCACAAATTATTTGGAATTTAAAAACATAATTTTATTTCATCATTGTTATCATCATGCTATACAACTAATGCTAAGTTGATCAACAACACACTTTGATGACAATATATTCCCACATAGCACTATATATCATAGACTGTTTTTATATTTTAACTGTTTACTTTTGCTTAACTAGTCTGGTTTAATTATTTTATGTGTCTGTTTCATCAACCTATCTTGACATTTATTACTGTAACCATCAGCTGGACAAAACTAGTGAAGAATTTGGAAAAGAGATTGCTATCCTAAAAAAATATTTAAACAGATAAGATGATTTTGAAATAATGCTCTTTTCTAAGACAATGTCAAGAACATTTTCATTTTCATATAGAAATACAATTTTTAATATATATTTTATATATTAAATATATATTAATATAATTTTCTGAGAAGAAAGCTTTCGGGATATTTCCAATATATATATATATATATATAGTGATTATATTTTAAAGTATGTGCATTCGGAATAACTGAAAAGTCGAACAATAGATTTATGAAATATATTCTTGGTTTTAATCGAAAAGCAAGTAACATTGCAGTTATGCAGAATTGGAACGATACCCTATTTACTTCTCAGTAATTCTGTCAATGTTGAAGTATTTTCACAGGCTTAATAAACTATCAGAAGGTTTACTGTATGATGCTTTTGTTTATAATAAGAAATTGAATTTATGTCAAACAAATACATGGTATTCTAGAATATTACTAATATTAAAAAAGATGAATATATTAAATGTTAATGTCTATGTAGGCACTCTATGTAACAATGTGAAAGAAAATGTATGTGATAGTTTTCTTAGTTATTGGCATAACTTAAAAACAAATGTATAAATGAAGACAAAAGGGGAAAACTCCGTATATATTTTGCTTTGAAGGAACATTTTATTAGAGAAAAATATACATTTCTTAATACAGGGGCCCGGGTGGCTCAATGAGCTAGGTCGCTGGATCTAACAACTCATACAAGCCTATCACCAATACGGCGTGGGTTCGCGCCCGGCTTTGTAAATTACAAAAAAGGGTGCACTCGACTCGCAACCGCAAGTGATAAAGTTTACCAGTTGCTTGCCCATGGTCGGTGGTTCTCTCCGGATACTCCGGCTTCCTCCACCACTAAAACTGGTCGCCATGATATAGCTGAAATATTGTTGAAAGTGGCGTTAAACACCAAAAATCAAATCAAATCAAATCATTTCTTAATGATTTCCAAATAAGACAGGCAATTTGTAAAATCAGAATGAGTGCACATCCTCTTATGATTGAAAATGGTAGATATAAAACTTGGAAACCGAAGAACGATTATGTAAACAGTGCATAACACAAACAATGAGGATGAATGCCATTTTTTAAATCGATTGCCCCATATATAATAATAGTAGACAGATTTGTTATCAGGAAATTTCAGAATTATGTTCAAATTTCAATAATATGTCAGATATATCAAAATTATTAGATTTATTTACCAACGAAGATCATTCAATAATTAATATTTTTGGAAAATGTATAATAGAGTGCCTTGAGACAAGAAAACCGAAGCAGGGTTTATGATACTGAAATATTTTTTTCTCTTTATGTTTATATTATTAATAAAAAAAAAGGCTCTGAACCCGACAAGAAACATTGTATTTATATTTATATATATATGTGTAGAATTGCCTCCAATGACAATAATCAATGTATACAATTTGTTTGCTCCTATTGTGGGCCCATTGATTGGAATAATAAATATTCTTATTCTTATTTTTCTTATAATCCTTCATGTGCTACCTTGATATATATTTTATGGAGGGGGATTAAATTAATACAAGGGTTTCAGAGTAGGATTTCCGAAATCAGCCAAATTAGCATATTTTCTGCAATAATTTACACAATGGATAAAATTAAATGTGTTTAAAAAGGGCATTTTACATCATTCATAAAATCAAGATCGCTATGCGGACTAGATACCTAGTATATAAAATCCGGATACGGAGCTACCGTATAAAATAAGGACCTGGAATCAGTAATTAAAATATGGAACCTACCCATCAGATAAAATACTGACACCGGACAGGAGAAAGATCGGTGGATATCGTGGTAATATGTACTTTCTCGTAGCATCTTCATACTAGCACATGTTTTAGCTCAGTAGTTGATTTTTTAAATACAATGATTATTATTGACTTTTATTGTAGTCCTATATAAAATAATAGTTTATTATACATGTACTTGTAGTTGAATCTTGATGTATTTTCATAAAATGGAAGATGTAAACACAAAGAAAATAAAAGAATTAAAAACACAATATATTTATCTAACAATTAATAGGAAAGCAACACCGGCTACATGTATATGTGGAAAGTGTAAATCATTCAAACATTTTAGACACAAAGGCACTTAAAAGTTCATTGAATTGCAAAGTGTTTTTTTTTACATAAATCTTTATTGAAACGTACAATTTTCTCCAAACTGTTGCAGGAAACATTTGTAAGTAATTAAAGTTAACAAACAGTGAAACTAAAAGAATTTCGAGTCGGCATATAATTAATATCAAACAATTTGTATATTCTAAGTAGCTTTTTTTTTACCAAGGGTGACTACTATTCAGACACATTCAATTAAATGTATCGCTTCAAACATACATACATATCTCAAGGCCATTTTATTGTCCTATGCTAACGACCAAAATTATATGCTCTATTGACAAAGTCATAAACACTTTAGTTCCTCTTAATTGTGTACATTGCAGAAATAAATCGACTTTCGTAAATAATTTGGTCTTATCAGGAAAAAAAGGGGGGGGAGTATAAAGCGTATTTGTTCTTCAATTCCACCACTACAACTCCCTGGCATATATTTTTTTTAATTATCCCCTATGGCAGTTCAATCAGATGGACGAAATTGTATTGGAGAAACAGTAGAAACGACGAATGGTGCTAATGATAAATCGTTCATCAGTCACGTTCATCTGCAATAGATTATATATTTATTTGTATAGCTACGGAATTCTTCTTCCTTTAAAGCATTATATCTGAACTAAGAAATTTGCTTTTGTCTATTGCGTTATAAATTCATGTACCTTTCAAAACTAACAAGTAAGAAAAAAGGCATTCCTGTCGTCGAAACATACTCTTTCACCTATTTTTCCTGAACATTTTTACTTTCATGGTAAAAATTTAGATTTTCTTAATAGTGGCCATCTATTAAGCCAATTACTTCTCAGTTATATAAACATTAAACTTCTACAGCCACCACAACTGTAACACTTGATCAGTTTCAAATTCAATATAGTCATCTGAATGAACTATAAATAACTACACTAGACTTTCTGAATGAAAATAGAAATTTAATAGATATATGACACAGACGCGCAATAATGTAGTGTATGAGGTTGTTTTTGTTTGTATTAAACGTGCGCCTGTGATATATGATGATGCTATATATACATAAGAACAGATATTTAAGAACATTGTTTATTAAAGTGTCACATATTGATTGTCATAAAACATCATCACCATAATAAAAATATATACATATACAACAATCGATATCCAGCCATTAATAAACGACTTACGAGACACTATTAACGAATTAATAAATCTATACATATTTACTTATTTTATGTGCATAAACATTTTGGCAAATACATATTTATGAAAATTACCTAAAATATTTACTTGATAAGTGTGTTAAAATGTTAAAAGATCAGTGAAATATTTCTTTGTTTTGCAATCTTTGTTTTGATCATACGAATGTGCAATGCTATAAATATATCTTGTTAGTATACAAACTTATTATCAGGAAAACCCCTCACTTTCAATGCAGATGTTATGAAATATGATATGTAGACACAGAGAAGAATAGTTAGGTCACATTGAGAATGGTGACAGCTTTATCAGCATTTTATAATTGGATGAAGAGGGGGCAAGATAAGAGATTTCTCTCTCAACTAGCTTTTTGCATAGACTGTCTTTGTAAATAACTTAATTATTTATAATTAATTTTAGTTTGTTTGTTCTTTTATTTTAGTTTATGAATGGACTTATTTCATATAATGGAAAGAGTTTTGTATTTTTCCCTCCTAGTTTGTTCTGTATGAAATTATGTTAAAAGACATTTCATTGGGCATTAACAATTCTTAATTTAAAAGCTTTCTCTTGATTGGCTGTTTTAGATATTGTATTTCGAATCTCGAATTTCGAATTTCAGATATTGAATCTCGAATTTCGAATCTTGAATCTCGAATGATCCTTCTGGGCTTTCGTAGAATATGCACTGCGGTACATAGAACCTTGTGCAAAATTCCATGGCATGATCTGCTACCACTACAAAATAACGTCCAAAAATGTATAAACAAATGGCAGGAGGGTAACACTTTTAGTGTGACATTTACAAAGATACATGTACAGCTGCCATGCTGTGTAATTAGAAAACAAATAATTGTACAGTAGAAAACAGATATCTTAAGGAAAACTTTGATATTTTAGCTAAAATTTCATGCATAATTTATGCATTTTTTTGTAATTTTGAAGACAGAACCAGATAGATAAAATTACCATGTATCAACAAAATAAAGGTCAATAAAACTATTTGTCTAAAAGTGAAATGAGTTAGGTATGTAGTATACTTCTCAACAACTGACAATGGTTAATTGTCTTTTTAAGTATCATAGCTGAAACCAGAAGCATCAACATGTCTCTGTGAGCATTTACATCAATCCTATATTCAATAGAAGAACACCTGTGGAAGTATGTCAGGAGTGTAACATTTAAATTTACCAGGTCATAATTTTAGCACAATCTTATTAATTATAAAATTTTGTGTTTTAATTTAGTCAACAGTCCTGTCAAAGATCATGAGTGACAAGCATAATGAGCTGATGATCACTAGTTCTAGTGTGTGGCCAAAACATATATGTCAGGAGTGTAACGCTTTTATCAAATTAAATACAAGCACTATTGAACTTACGTTTTAGTCAGGTCGACTGAAACTGACTATCTGTGTCTTGCTGAGGTATTGCAATGCATTTTTATTATATTTGTAGCATTTTATATCATTGTTATACTTTTTAGCTCACCGGGATATTTCCATCATTTGGTGTCCGTCGTAATAATTTTGTTTTTAAAAGTCATTTCCTCTGAATCCAATGGGCAGATTGGAACCAAAATTAGTGTGAATATTCCTTTATATGGTATCTAGTTCAACACTTTTGATGAGATTTTGATCAGTCGACAACTATTGCTGCCAATACGCGTTACCGTCATTCTTATCAATAGACTATAGCTGTAAAATTACCAATCTCATATAATATCATCAAAATTGAAACAAACAGAGGAAAGTTAGGGTGAGTCCTTCCTTCTTCAGCATCAAAAACAAGTCACCAATGAGTTGAATATTTGTTACACTCCTGACCTATTTTGGTACTTACCACCAAACAAAATATTAAAACAATGTGAATAAATAAAATAAATGTGAACTTTACTGATGTAATAAGAAAGCAGTTGAGAAATAAATCAATTTGGTAGAATGTATTTTTCAAGTATTTTACTGCCCTAAGTTACTTGGTACAGCTGCTAGCGGTCAACTTTAAATCTTAATATCAAACAAATTAATACATCTCTAATAGATAATTGCTAAATTATATGCTGATGGCCTGTTTTATTCATTGGACTTCAATTTCAACACCTATCTCTGTTGAAATATTCACTTTAGTTGATATATAAAAAAAATGTGTCAGGAGTGTAACAAAACTAGGTAAAAATACATGAATTTTTCATTTGTCATTTGTCAGTAATGCAAAAAATTATGGAGCAATTTCTATGAAATTTTCAGGGAATGAATTAGCTTCATTTATGTTTCTTCAAATGTACTTTTCATATCAGTGTGGACCTTTTTTTTTCTAGAGAAACAGAAACTGTTGTAATGAGAAACCAACAAATACTTCAAACAATGGTGAAAATACATTGAATTGTATCTCTAAATTAAAAGTATTGGTTAAAAATGGTCGACAATAAGTTTTTGAACTTCGTTGTAACAATAAATGAATAATGTACAATATTTTTTTGGAATTACTTCTGTTGTAATCTTGTTGAGAAATATCGTTAGTGTTACAAAAATATAGATCAAAAGCCATTAATAAAATGTTGTGTAATTTATTTTCTTAATTTCTTTTACAAACCAATGGTAGATTAGTAAACTTGGACTTATGTGGGTCCTTAAAATTCAATAAGACATCAATTTCCAATTACTTTAATTTTGGTCACCTATGTCATACTTTGGGGTCATTTTTTTAGACAGCCCAAGTGATCAGCAAATGATTTGTTGTAATATAATATAAATAAATATGTTTAAATTTGGTGCATTATGGGGTATAAACAATAAATAACTTGCAATGGACTATTATGATTGGCTATGGAATTAAAGGCTCATGCACATCCATAATTTGCCAAAAAATACTTGTTAGGAGCGGGCACTTCAAATGTTTCCTTTTTTAAAAGGTGTATACATTTTTCTCCCAGGAATAACAAGGTTACGGACAGCTTCAGTTAATAGAGAATTTTCTCTAGTTTCTGTTGGCATATAAGATGTAGCACTTATATACCTTTATATGCCAGCGAAGCTGACACTTACATGTTAGTTAGAAATATCGAGAGAAAAATATATACTGTTGGCCTAAAAATCTCTCGTTCACAAGAACTACTTCCTGTTTCCTTGGAGACACAATATGGCGGCGACGTGATCACGTCTTCTCGTTATCTGTTATTTATTGTCATGTTCAAGTCACCTTTCTCGAAAATCGTTTATTAAAAAAATCGAATAATAATGTTAAAATGGAGAAATGATGTTAAGAAATCAATCATGACTATTTTAAAATCTAATCACAAAAGACTGATCGGCCATAAAATAAAGTCGTCCTCGATATATATCGGGCCTTAAAACATGTCTTCCGCGATATATCTTGGCCCAAGAAAACTCCTTTGCAATATAATTAACTGGGTAAGTTGAATTGAAGAACAAATAAGAATAATAAAAAATAATGAAGAAAAGAACCCAAAACTACTACTTGTGTTGTTTAAATGTGTTATTTCAATCATCCCAAGGGTTTACATGATTTAAATAATTTAGATAATGTGGATTTTGCTTCGTTGCTACTACAGGTAGCACCTGTCTCATATTCATTTACTTACTTATGATATGTATGATTTTGCATATATGGAGTCTGTCAAGCACTTTTTGGCTTAAAAAATTAGGAAATCAGGAGGGTTTTTAGTTAAAAATCAGGAGATTATCAGGAATTATTTTATATAAAAAGTGATAAATCCATACAAAACAAAAATGGCTGCCTTTCTCCCTTCTAGGTAATAGCTTTCAGGCCATAATATTAGTATAGAAATTTAAGCATGGTGTTTTTGATTCCAGATGAAGGTCATTATCAGAATGTCAGAATGTAATGATCAGGCTAAAATGTAATTGATAAAATGCTTTGCACTAAAATAATTTCAACATATTTATTATGTAATTTTTTTTGTGGGGAAAAAGTTTAAAATCGGGAGTTCTAATGAGTTTATCTAACAAATTCAGGAAAAATCAGGAACAGTTCAAATCAGGAAAAATAACGGAAATCAGCAGTCGTTTGACAGACTGCATATGCAATACAGATGGTTAAGGCAAGTCCATATCACAGCCCATGTAATAATAATGCTGTATCACACGAGGGTGTAATACAGCATTATTATTAAAAAGAAAGATTAGAATTTATGAAACTTTTGATTTTTTTTTATTATTTAAAGCGGTTTCGGAGGAGGATATTTTTTTTAGAAATCAACCAATCAGAAACAAGAATGACCTGTGGTGGCCGTGTTTGTTAACATATGGAACGAAATTAGTAATCCTCATAGAGGACCTTCCATAAATGCTCCCTACCAAGTTTCTGTTCATTTGGTAAAGTGGTTTCAGAGAAGATTTTTAGAAATCCACCCATCGGAAACAAGATTTTCCTGTGGGGGCCATGTTTGCAAACGAATCGGACTGAAATGAGCAATCTTTAAAGAGGAATTTCCATACATGCTTTCTACCAAATTTCAGTTCATTTGGGAAAACGGTTTCAGATGAGAAGATTTTTTAGAAATCAACCAATCAGAAAACAGAGTGGCCTGTGGTGGCCATGTTTGTCAATAGATTGAAAATAAATGAGCATTCTTTATAGAATACCTTCCAAGGATGGTTCCTACCAAGTTTTGTTTCATTTGGCCAAGCGGTTTCAGATGAGAAGATTCATTAAAGAAATCAACCAATCAGAAACAAGAATGGTCTCTGGCGGCCATGTTTGTTAACGAATCAGGACAAAATGATCAATCTTTATAGATGACCTGCCATAGATGCTTCCTACCGAGTTCATTTGAGAAAGTGGTTTCAGAGGGGAAGACATTTTAGAAATCAACAAATCAGAAAGAAGGATGGCCTGTGGCAGCTTTGTTTGTTATCGGATCGGAACTAAATGAGTAATCTTTATAGAGGATCTTCCATAGATGCTTCCTACCGAGTTTCGGTTCATTTTGGCCAAGTGGTTTCAGAGGAGATCTTTAAAGATCGACCAATCAGAAACAAGAATTGCCTGTGGCGGCCATGTTTGTTAATGGATCAGTACAAAATCATCAATTACTACATTATCGAGTGAATCTACGGAAAACATCAACATATTTGCAACAGAAATAGTTTTTTGATTTTTTTTGTAGTTAATAGGTTGCAAAACATTTAAGGCTATGTAATTGATTGATTGTTTGATTAGTCCTGTTATACAAGGCTATTCGATAGAGAAATGGTACTGCTGTGTTATCCATAATTCTTCCTAAACATCAGAATGGATTTCAATAAATCTTCCAGAGATTTGTATGTTTAGTTTTTGTTTTCCTACCATTATTTTTTCCAGGAGTTCTTCTGTAAAGAGGGGGGTTCTGTACGTTCTGTTTAGTTGTTGTTCTTTTTTTATTTCTGAAAAATAGGTCAATATGATTTGAAATAACAAGTTTATATTGTTGGGTCTGTTTGACCCCTGTATATCTCGGAAAAAACAATGGTAAGACATTACGCCAAATATGTTGGCACACCACCGAATAATGGTAATAACAATGGTACCATTGTCCAAGGCGCATTCAAATGGGAAAGTCCACAAAAACAGACAAAACCGATAAGAGGCTCAACCATCTGAGCTTTCAATCAACGGAACAACTGAAAAACAACACATTCCTGACTTGGTGCAGACATTTTCCCAGGAAAATGGTGGGTTCTTATTGCAGATTGGCAAATACCACTAGTCTAACCTTAAGACGTTACCAAGTATATAAACGATCGGTACATGTAAATTATATAATCATAAGACATGACCAAGCGTGACACTAGAAAAAAACAACTATCATATTCTCGACTTGGTACAGGCATTTCCCAAGAAAATTATTTTGTATTTAAAAAATCGAATTAACATTTTTTCTTATTTCTTTATTTCGTTTTGTCTTTTATTCTTTTCCTTCCATTTTCTTCGTATCAGTCTATTTCGTTTCGTTTTAGTTGATTTCGTATTGCTTTCATTGGTTTGGTTTCGTTTCGTTTTCGTTGATTTCGTTTCGCTTCGTTTCGTTTCATTTCGTTTTCTTTGATTTCGTTTCGTTTCGTTTCGCTTCGTTTCTATTTTGTTCCGCACTTTATAGGTGCCCCAATTAAAATTGCATATTTCCAAATTCTCAAATAAAATCTCTCAATAAGTACATTTATCGTGTATTCTTCATAAAGAAAAATGTGTAGGATTAGAAAATCTACAAAAAATGATACCTCCTACATCTTATATTTGAAATCAACTAAGTACTTTCCAACACACATGTATTGTCATTTGTACATTTAAAATCTGATTAATATGAGAATGTTCCATTTAAAAGCATACCCCCTTTTTTATTGAACTGATAGAAATGAGCTCGCAGAATACTAGAACTATTATAATCATTAAGCATCTAATTAAAACATTAAATAGGATCTGATATTTAAATCGTAATAAAAAAAAATCGTCAAACCCCATCAGATTTGTAAAATTATTCTTTATTTATGTTCAGGTTTCGTCATTTCTTATGAGGAGAACCTGTAATTTTTCCAAAAACCCAATAAATGCATGTTTCTTTATACATTTTGTTAGCGTTCATGTAAACTGGATCCTCTATCATACTTTCACAGTCAATTTATACTCTAAAACGGAACATCCACATTGACAATGTCACAAATTAACAGTAAATGGTGAGTGGCCATTTTCCCGGGATTACTAGAATTGCATATTTTTGAATACCCAATTATAAGTTAAAACTGCCCACTCAGTGCATTGTGTAGAATCTATGAAGAAAAATGTGTAGGATTAGAAAATCTTGATAAATGATATCTCCATATACTACATTTGAAGTCAACTAAATGTGTTAAAATTCTTACTATTAGCAATTTTTTGTCATTCGATTACAAAAAACATTCAAGCAACCAATCTTACAAATTGTAAAGTCATAAATAAGAATAAAATTATATTTGAATACCTTCTGTGCACATAGGGAGCATCTTTTTCTCTCAAAATATTACATACTATTCATATTAAAGCCGTAACATGACAACTCAGTGTAATTTGTAAATTGTTTAGAACTATGCTAATTTATGTTTTGTCTCAATTAGGTATCTTTTTCAAGACATTAAATAAGATCTACTATTTAGATCGTAATCGAAAATGTATTGGGGCCGTCTTGGACGTGATCGTATGGTAATTAGATTTACCACTACCTATGACACCAATGCATATCACCACTGATGTTGTGAGTTCAAATCGCGATCAGGGCCAGGTGTACAGCATTATTTGATGACGTTTCTAATTGATTTCGACAGGTCGGTGGTTTTCACCGGGTCATCCGGTTTCCTCCACCAATGAAACTGACCGCCACGATATAGCTGAAATATTGTTGAAAGTGGCGTTGAACGCCCTCAAACAAACAAAAAATTCTTCAATCTGTCTCAGATTTGTAAACTTATGCTTTATTCATTTGCAAGTTCTGTTATTTCTTCTAGTGTCTTACCATGTGTCTACGTTCTGAGTTTCGTGTTGTGATGTCCGTGACGATATCCGCATAAAATCGATATTCGGTTCGTTTTTACCTCCAGTTGTTTGTAGGAGGGCTTTATTTGTATTTGTTTACGTGCAGTGGTGTCCATCACATATTGTTTGTCCTTTTGTTTTGTTTTTCTTCGTCTTATGTGCCCTATGTTACCAGGTTCTCTGGAGTGTCTATTTTTAATAGCCCCTTTGGTATTCTCTAACGTTTATTGATAACCCTGAAGTAGTTTTGGTATCTGCAAACTCTTTTTAAAATCCTTTCAAACTATTATTCACTTGGTACATGGGTAAGAGAATGCACCAAGAAATCATCCGTGTCTTCTTTTTGTATCTCTGTTACCCGGCACACAATGCTTTGATTTTGGAAATAAAGTCTCTATTTTTTTAACCTCGCAATCAGGAGCAAAACTTAGTATTGTATTCCAGCGTTTGTCGCTCTCTTGCATTCTTCTGCTATAGCTTGCTGATAACAATACTTTTAGAATTAATGCATGATTTGAAATCTGTTTTGTGGGGTTTTGTATACCATGACCTACTGTATCTTTTTGACAACTGTAAACCACTTTTCTCAGAAATGGAATGCCGAAACACATTGGATGGAATTTGCACTTGCACCGAATTAGGCAAATCTGAATCATCCGCACCAGTGGAACCCACAGGAGCTTGCTCGAGTTTTTGATTGACAACACATTATTATGTTTGGTGGACGTGTTTTTCAACAAACAGTTGGCATACCTATGGGTACAAGCTCTGTTCCTCTTCTCGCCGACTTGTTCATTTATTCGTATGCGGCAGACTTCATACAGGGGTTCTCAAGAAAAATTAAACGCAGCTAGCCCGATGCTTTAATTTCATGTTCCGCTATATAGATGATGCCCTTTCACTAAATAATTCAAGGTTTGGTGATTTTGTTGATCGCATCTATCCCATTGACTTGGAAATAAAGACTACCACAGATACAGATAGGTCTACTTCATACCTTGACATACACCTCGAAATCGACAGTGAGGGTCTGTTAATAACGAAACCTTACGACAAAAGAAATAATTTCAATTTTCACATTGTGAATTTTCCATTTATATGTAGCAACATTCCAGCAGCACCAGCATATGGAGTATACATCTCTCAGATGATACGATATTCCAGTGCTTGTGGTTCCTATTATGATTTCATTGATAGAGCGTGGCTGCTGTTGACTTTCCTCATTCACGACTTATTATCGGGTTTGTAACTAGATTAACACGACGGGTGTCACTAGTGGAGCAGGAACTGTATACCCTTCTGACGCACCTGAGTTCATCCCCGGTGGGGTTCGTGTTACTCAATATTTAGTTTTATAAGTATGTTTTGTCGATCGTTGTTTGTCCTTTTGTATTTTTTCTATTGGCCATTGTGTTATTTCTCTGTTCATTGATATACGGTTTCTGATTGCCCCTTTGGTATCTTTAAAGTCTTCTAATTTAAATCAAAAGCTTTCCTGTGAAATGTTGGATCAAGTTGTCTTACAAATCTTGTTATTTTCAACGGTTTTATTCATGTTTCTTGTGTACCATCAGTTGAGTGTTTTGTATGTTTTACTCCTCAATCTTTCAACTACTTGTAATACCCTCAAATACTTAGTAGACAGACAGAGCCATTTAAAAACAAATTAGTGGAAAAACTGTTTTGGCCTCATGTATCAATCACAATGTTTTTTGTTAGATCTACCTGATGTGTGAAAAAAAAATGATTTTCTACTGACATGAAAAAAGGCATATTGTAAAACATGGAGTGGAGTTTGGAGTAAGTTTTGGAGTCATTATTGGAGTCAAATTTGGAGTAATTTTTGGAGTCGATTTTCAATTCAATATTGCCCATATATAACAATGCAAAACAGACACAACGGAGTAATGAATCAATGGTTGGTCAAACTAAGATGGCTAATGAGAACAGAAAATCCGACTTATTATGGTATGTGTTGTTGTATTTAATTATCACTCTAGTGGATCATCGATGTACAACTATTTAACTTTTATTACATGTAGTATGCTACATCAACACAGATATGCATATGCATATGTCAATGAATACAAATATAGTTTACACTAACGAAAATAGTCTATAATTGTCTTTTTCAAATTAACTCTTATCCTATCAATGTCCAACTGCTGATTACAGTAGTTAAAAACACAGAAATCATCACACTAATTATTTCTCACAATACAAAAACAAATCTTAATTAAGAGTCATAAATCTGTCAGATACTAAATGCACTGAAATGCAAAGGTTATTCTCCCTGACATTATTGAGACAGTAAAACTCATTTTCATGGCTGGTTGATTTCCTTATTACAAATGATGGTACTTTTTTACTGAATCGCTTGTCAATATTGAATTGATACATTCATTATAATTGGATCCTCAAAACAAAGGATTAAATTCCTATATAAATATAATTATAAAATATTTATATTCATATTAATATATTATAATATATGTACAAGGCACAATTACCTATACGGGTAAGACACCTTCCAAATCTAAATAACAATAATATATTCAATCATGGATCATCTATGTTAGAACTGCTGAGAAACGACCTCCAACTATTTTTAACTCATTGCTCCTTTTTTGTGTCTGTTTTGTATTGTTATATATGGGCAATATTGTATTTAAAATTGACTCAAAATTTGACTCCAAACTCCACTCCAAAACTGCCTGAAAAAAAAGAGGAGGGTGCATGGTTTCACAAACATATACGTGATGAGAAGACAATAGTAATTTAGCTTAATTGACGAATTAAATAAGGCTTGGTATAGCCGTACTTTGATTAAGATTTTATAAAGTCAATGTTATGTTGAGAGTTTACATGAGATGCGCATGCGTGGCTATGAGGTCACTTTTCAGAGATAAACTAAGTGCACATGACACAATATGGGAGGGAATAGAGGTGGGCATGTAAACTCTCAACATAACATTGATTTAATAAAATCTTAATCATATTACGGCTTTACCAAATCTTTTTTAATTTGACAATTTTATTAAATCAATTATGTTGAGAGTTCCATGAGATTTTGGAGATCATGTGCCTTAATGTTACACTTGCAACAATTGCGATCAGCAAAGAACCAATTCTACAAATTTCTGTAACAATTAAGTAACTCCTTTAATGATATATCAACTAATATTATTACATGTACCGTATCAACACTCATAACATGAATAAGCAAAATTTTATGACTAAAACATACCTTTTCTGAATTAACAACAGGTGTATTATAATATTTCCTAAAAGTTGATTAATTTGACCACCCAGCTGCTTTCATAACCTTATCAATTGGATCATTTACAGTTCGCACAGCTGCTGAGGTACTGGCCGACCTAGTACTATGTGGTTTATATTTATTTATATCAACACCTGCACTGTTTTTATCCATCGACTTATGGTCGCTTTTGATGCGTGGTTATATGGTTTCATGCAATTTAAAATTAATTTGTTAGTTGTCCTAATTGATTTTGTTCTATTTATATACTTTGTTAACCCAAGTACAATACACAATGAGGTATCTTCAGAATATGGTAGCAAATCTATTGGCTCTAAATGAACTCCAGGTTTTGAACATTGCAACAACTCTTTACACATTTATTTTCAATAGCATTTCTTTATTCTTTACTGTCATTTTTTTCTTTATTAAACATGTTTATATCCATACAATCGTGTGGTAATACCATCTTAAATGTGTCTTCTATTGTTATTATCCGAAAAGCAGTAGAGAGGGCATACAGATGACGTAAGATTCTACGTAGATACGATAACGCAACCCTCATTCCGCTAAGTGCTTCATTTAGTGTTACGAATCGGTCCCATTCAACGCATGGGAGCAGCGCCCGGAGTGATTTACACCGGGCGTTTTTTATCCTAATTCCGTTGTTAGTGGTTGGCAAAATTAACGGGAGTGAAAGATAAATATATTTAATAAAACCTTGATGTGTTAAGTAAACGCTGCATCAATCCAGGGTAGACTTATATCCATCTGAAAATTTGAATGTATGGAATCTTCTTTCTGTCCGACATTTTGCTTACAAGTTGCTAGTTCACGCGGACTTGCCTCGTTTTTGAGATATCCTTATTTGGATAAATATTTTTAAGCAATCTGTAACAATAGGCACGGGACTAGCTGACTACGAACGCTGGTTAAGAAATATGTATTAATGAGCATGGGACTAGCTGACTACGTTCACTGGTTAAGAAATATGTAATACCATGTTAGAGAGACTTTGAAGATACCAAAGGTAGTAATCAGAATTCGTATATCGAAGAAGAACAGACAACACAATAACTAGTAACAGGAACCCCACTACAAATCGCGGGTAAACCCAGTTTCTCAACTATAATTTGATTATTACATTTATATATCGTATTACAACTATTTGACATTTAAACATTACTTTAACAAAAAATCATTGAACCATATTAGTATTATTAAGTCAGTTTGATGCATGGCATCACAGTCATAAAGAAAGGTTTATTAGTGCAGCCTAAGAATGAGGAGAAAGCAGATTGTTTATTTGATTATATTTAGCTTGATTGTTTGTTGCATAGTGATACCACATATACATGATAATGATCAGAACGAGATTGTATCGCCAGGTAAAACAGCTAAGCAACACCTGACACGTTGTGACATTCCAAAACGATCGGTGTTTTATAGTCAGTCAAGGGAAGATGTGGAGCTATACGAACGTTTTCATAAACATCCAGCGAAATGTAATGGCACAATTGTAGAGATGGGAGCATTAGATGGTAAATTATTTAGTATTTCTAAATTTTTCGAAGATCATTTAAAATGGACAAGCATTTTAGTCGAGGCAAACCCTTATAATTTTCAAAAATTATTAAAGAATCGTCGTCGCTCTAGAAATTACAATACAGCTATATGTAGACAAAAGTACATAGAATTCATAGGATCAGATGCTGTAGGGGGTATTGTGAACTACATGTCAGAGAAACATAAGAAAGGATGGATTGGGGATCATGAGAAGAAACTGCGGGTACCCTGCTCACGACTAGATTATATCTTAAAAGGTGTACGTCACATAGATATATTTATCTTAGATGTTGAAGGAGGTGAACTAGAAGCCCTACAAACAATGAACTGGAACATAGAAGTAGATTACTGGGTCATTGAATTAGACAATACAAACTCGGAAAAAGACAGGGCCGTTTTCGATTTGTTGATGTCACAAGGATACGTACAAACAAAATGGGATATCCGCACAGCTTGTGGCAAAGGCATGGACTGTAGTTCTAACCTAATGTTCAGTAAGCATAACGTAGGTAAAAGGGTCATAGCATACTCTCTCTATGGCAGCAACGCACGTTACATAGATGGAGCGATCGCAAATGTTGAACTGATGCCAAATATATATCCGGACTGGGAAATATACATATATTATGATAGCACAGTCACATCAAAAACTATAGACAAACTGAAGTCATATAGATATGTCACTATGATCAATATGACTAGCAATTCAATTACTAACAAGATGACATGGCGTTTTTTAATTGCGTCAGATCCAAATGTAGAGCGATATGGTATCCGAGACATTGATTCACGATTATCGCTCAGAGAAAAGTTAGCAGTTGATGAATGGATAGCATCAGGGAAGCAATTCCATGTGATGAGAGATCACCCATCACATTCTAATTTTGCCATGAGTGGTGGCATGTGGGGAGGTACACACGAGGC
>MJUT01008101.1:52893-133377 GCA_002080005.1 Gigantidas platifrons
AATATGAATGTTTGGCTTCTGTGTTAGAAGCATATCCTACTGCTAAGGGACATTTTGCTCACGAGGTTTTACCACGCATTTTGTACCTATTTCAACATATACCAGATGCATGCCCCATATTGGCAGCGCTATCACCATTTGATCAAAGATATATTGCACTTTTACCCATGCATCTACAAAGTCGAATAGTGAAATGGAAAGGCCCAGGTCATGTATATTATTCTACTAATCTATACATAGCAAATGAGGGACCATACTGTCACTTACAAAACCCCCATAATGGTTGCATGTCTACCTTTTTTCAACCACCATTGTTGCAGCGTGTTCGCACTGTTTTTGTCAAAAATAATACAAGTCTAATAAACAACAAGGACACACATATTTCAATAATACAGAGACGGACAGGAGTAAGATCATATATCGAACACGATTCATTAATTAAACAAATCGATACAGTTAGCAAATATGTTAAGATTTTTCTTGGTAATGGTACACTTGAAGAACATATACAACTTTTCAATTGGGCAAATGTTATTATTGGACTTCATGGAGCTGGTTTTTCTAATCTGGTATTTTGTAAGCCTAAAACTATTGTTATTGAACTAGGGTGGGATGGCACGAGTACAATGGAGATGGACAATATGTATTCTATAGTGGCAGCTGCTCTAGACTTTAATTATATAATTTTAATTGGTAAAGGGTCTTATGGTGGCAGTATTTCCTTAAATCCAATTAAGGTCATTACGGTATTGAAACAAGCCTATTTATAGATGCATAATCTTATTTAAAGATGTTTATATATTAGTATATGCCATCTGATCAACGTATTAGTTCACATTTCTGCATGTTCGTCACACTTATCACCAGGTTTGTAACTAGATTCACACGACGGGTGTCACTAGAGGAGGAGGAACTCCTTATTCTTGCAGAGCACCTGGGTTCACCCCTGGCTTTTTAGTCGGGTTCGTATTACTCGATCTGTAGATATAAATGTATGTTTTGTAGATCGTTGTTTGTCTTTTTGTACTTTTTGTTTGGCCATTTTCTTGTCTGTTCTTCCTCGATATACGGATTATGATTACCTCATTCGTATCTTCAAAATCTTCATAGAGGGAAGAATAGCTACCAGTTCGACCGTAGCATTAAAATAAAGAACAAAACCAATACCACATTGTCGGAATATTCCCAGAATCAATTACAAAAAGGTAGAAAGCGGCAAAATTGATACCACTCAATAAAAAACATACATGACAGTTTACTTTTCTGGCTTAATACAGACACTTCAATAAAACATAGTAGAGCTAAGAATAGTTTGAAGATACCAACGAGGTAATCATAATCTGTATATCGAATAAGAACATAAAGCACAATGGCGAAAAGAAAAGGGACAAAAGGACAAACAACGATCTACAAAACATACATATAAAACAAAAGATCGAGTCACACGAATCCCACTACAAACCAGGGGTGAACTCGGATGCTCCGAAAGGGTAAGCAGTTCCTGCCCCACTAGTATATTATGCATTTAGAATGACAAATTGCTTCAGTACTTATAACCGGAAAATTATCACCGCTCTTTGGAATAATTGTAGGCTGCATACATATCAAAGATCAAACATAGAATAGAACATGGACATTTTATAATTTTGGAATAAGGAAATTTAACATATTTCATTGTCAAATAAGAAATGAGGCTAGTAACCTGAATCCACATTTATTTAAAGATACTGACTGTCCAAATTGTAAAGGTCCATTAGAAGATGACAACCATTTTTTGTTTATCTGTCCTAAATATAATAATTATCCTATATTATTGATATAATTGTAATATATTCTTTTCTAAATGTATGCTTTGTACATGTAAAAAGGAGAGAGCTTGTATTGTCATATTATGGTGCTCAATTCCATTCATATCCAGGTGTTAATAAAATATGTTTAAAACAAAACAGGGAAATCTACATAAAACAGTTGAAAACATTCACTGCTTACACATTTTGAATTTTGGATTTGCAACGCCATTAAATGTGATATTAAATTTTACTTCCAAGCTTGCTTAAATAGGAGGGTCGCTGGTGAGCTTTTTGCAGACGAAACACGGGTCAGGTGCACTGCATTTATGACTGGAACTTTGACTTTTTGATATTGTAACGCTCACCAAATACTGTACGAATTCGGAGAAAATTGTGGGTTAGCTCTAAGAAAATATCCGTTAAAGAATTGAAAGGTTCTTAAAGAAATTGCTAAAATTCATCATCAGCAACACTGTTGATTCGTATATCTGGAAGTCTGCGTCAGCCTAGTTGCTGTGTACGAAATGCAATGATCAGCTGTTTCGTGGGAAGTTGATAAAAGGCCAGTATTATGAGCAATTTCAGTTCATCATACCTACTGTAAAGTAAAATTATCATGTTTTCAGAGAGGAATGTCTGGATTTGTTGATGCATATATCTATTTTAATAAGTTATAGTTACTATGAGAAGATTAAATCCACATCGTGATTATTTACAAATCACGTCGTCTGTTTACATTTTTTGGAATGTCAAAGGGGAATTCCCCATCTGTTTATTGCTTGCCGATTGGTCAATTATTGTAAAGCGATCGAAGCGCCATCTATATTACGTATAAGTATTAGACGCGGCTAGCTTGAAACCGGTTTCGCCTAGTAGTGTTACAGCAGACAAGTTAGAACGTAGAAATAGAAGAAGTTAGTGATACATACTGGAAGATGTCAGATTATAAGACAAGGGAGGAGGTGCGAAAAGTTTACGTTAAAAGTTGTTAGTACAGCTACGTAGTGTAGTTGTTCTGGTTGTCGGTTATTTCAAGGTGCGGGTTGTTTTGGGTGAAGGTTGCTTCTTGGAGCAGGTGGTAAGGGTAAGGGTTGCCACCTCCTTGGAAATTCTGAAGTCTTATATTTCTTGTAATATAAATTGTTTTAAGTGGTTGCAAGTTCGTTTTTGCAGACGGTTCATATAAATTTTGATTCAGATTGTACGTAGTCGCCATTATATCTTATCGCAACCGAGCTTGGAGCGGGTTGCGTAAGTGAGGTTACGTTTTACTATCAATAATTTGTACCCTAGTTCTTTATAACATAAGGAACGTAATTGGATAGTTCTTTATAACATAAGGAACGTAATTTGATATTATTTAGCTAGATTGTGGTAAATATTTCATGTAAGCGACGTCGGTGTCGTTTATTGTAGAGAATTATTATTGCTATTTATAGTATTAGGCTCTGTGCCTGGTGCGGGTGTCAATTGCTGGTGGCAGGAAACACGTTAACCATATTGATATATTTTTGTGGCCGCTCGGTAATCATATGGTTGTCCAATATTGTAGTGGTTGTGGTTAATAGAAGATTAAATAGTTGTGAATGTAGTTAATGTCCTTTAAAGGACATATTTGGATAATTAATTAATTAATTAAGTAATTGTTTGTTGTGTTCCTGTCCAACCACGAGGGTCAAAGACACAGACGATCGCCCAACGTCTGAAGTTTTATTAGCCTTTGTAATTTGTTGAATCCATTTGCATTTACTTTCATGTAAACTCCGACATCCAACGGACCCTTACTTTTGTAGCGCTGTATACCTTGTGGTGCGCAGGTCAACTTTACACGAGGTCCGCAGCATTAAAATTGGTGGCAGCGGTGGGATTCAACAATATACAAAGCGTATATACGTTTTTGTTGGTGGTTCGTCGGTGGTGAATGTAAAAAAAAAAAAAAAATAAAATAATAATATACATTGTAAAAAGTAATAACATTGTAGTATACACAAAATGGAAGGTACACATTTTGAAGATAGTAACCCCACTATGGTGGACTTGTCAAATAATGAAACTTTTGCAGACTGTGAGGAACATGCCTCACATGAAAACTCAAGTGTAGGAACTAGTATAAGTGAAAATCAGATAGAAAACATGTTTTCAAAACAAATGTATTTATTAAATTCTGACTTCAAAAAGGGTATGCAAATGATGAAAAATCAAATGTTGGAAGTAGTAAATACTTTCACAGAAAAGGTAGACGATTTGGAAAAGAAATTAGAAAAGAGATATGATGGATGTACTGAGGGGGCATCTCCTCATACTAAAATTCCACCATCTCGGAGTATAGTCGGGGAATACTACATGGGTGACTCCTTGGCAGGAAATGATTCTACCGAAAATTCACAAATAAATTCGAATGAAAATGGTAATTTCCATTTTGAAAGAAATAAAGATAGCTCCCCCGGAGGTTTAAAAATAAAACCCCAAATTTATGATGGAAAAGATGACTTTGATGAATATTTAGCTCAGTTTCAAATTATGGCTGAACTAAATGGCTGGAATTACAATACAAAATCTTTGGCTTTGGCAAGTAGCTTGTCCGGAAGGGCTAGAACAATATTAGCAGAATTAGACGGCAATAAATGTCGTGATTTTAACAATTTGGTAAAGGCTTTAAGAAATAGATACGGTTCAGTAAATAGAAGTGAGCTATTTAAAGCCGAACTTCAAGGAAAAGTCAGAGGTAGAAATGAAACGATCCCCGAATTAGTAGAATGTATTAAGAAACTGACAAGAAAGGCTTACACAAATATTGGCCCCGAGGTTGCCGATTCGTTGGCAATTGAATATTTTATTGATGCAATACCTGAAAGTGATATAAGATTAAGACTGAAAGAAGTTGGGCCAAAAACAATGTCTGAGGCCGAAAATTTAGCAGTCAAATTAGAAACCTTGAGAGTAGCTGATAAGCAAAGGGAAAAACCAGTTAGAAATATTGAACAATCCTTGTCTCAGAATGATGAGAATATAGTTGATTCAAGAATTAGTAAATTAGAACAAACTGTCTATAAATTGTCTAGGAATACTAGACAAAATGAAAATGATAGAAATAAAAATCCTGCGTTTGGTACAGGTTCACGCCAAAACTTTAGGTCGCAAAGGGGTTATAACTCCTATGCAGGTAAACCAAACTCGGATAGACACCAAAATGAAAATTCCGTGTTTCTCATTGTCGGATGAATATAAAAATCCATGTTGTAGAATTTCAGTGTGCGAGCATGTAGAAATTCCTCCCGAGTCGGAAATGATCATTCCCTGTCTTCCTTTGGGGTACTTAGACCAGAGTAAGATAGGGATATTAGAACCAACATCACAATTTATTGAAAAGAGAGGTTTGCTAGTAGCAAAATCGTTGATTAATCTTCAAAAAGAAATTATACCTTTACGGGTAATTAATTTAAATAAAGAAGCATGCAAATTGTATAAGGAAACGATAGCTGGTGTGGTTGAGCCGGTTGAAGAATTGAAAGTAGAAATAGTAAATGCAATGTGTCCTGTCGAACATGACCATACAAAGGAAACACCTGACCATTTGAGAGAGCTGTTAGGGAGAAGTTGTGAAAATTTGAATGATAATCAAAGTAAAACGTTAGAAAGTTTATTAAGAAAATACCCAGATGTATTCTCTAAGTCAAAAAAAGACATTGGTTTTACTAACTTAGTAGAGCACACAATCGATACGGGCAGTGCGAAACCAATAAAACAAAGACCGTATCGCATTCCGTTGTCGAAGCGCGAACAGACTGAGCAGGAAATAAAAGAAATGACTGAAAATAACATAATAGAGCCATCTTATTTAGATAATTTAGTTGAAGAGTTTGATATGTACACCGAGAATACATTGAAAGAAGGCACCAAAGAACAAGAAATGTTTAATGTAAAGATAGTGACAACGAGAAGTTCAGTGGTAAAAGAGAGAGCAAATGAGAGTACAATATCAGATACAATAGAAAATGAAGACTTTACTCAAACGTTTTTGATACAGCGTCAATTGACAGATCAAAATTTAAGAGTTTTAATTCAGGTGAAAAAGAAGGGAGATAAACCAACTTGGGCTGACGTTTCTAGTTTAAGTCCTTTAGTAAAGTATTATTGGAATCGTTGGGATTCTTTGGAAATAGTAGATGGAGTACTTTGTAAGAAGTTTGAAAATGAAACAGGAAACAAATTCACTAGTCAGACAATTATACCCCAAAGTTTAGTAGCGGATGTACTGGAACAATTGCATAGTAGTGTAACAGGGGGTCATCTAGGTTTGAAGAAAACTTTTAAAAAGATACGACACAAGTACCATTGGTACACAATGTACAGAGATATAGAGAGGTGGTGTCAAAATTTTGTTGTATGTAATAGTAGAAAAATGCCTCGAAAGAAACCAAAAGCACCCTTAAAGTTGTATAACGTTGGGGCACCACTAGAAAGGGTCGCGGTAGACATCATGGGCCCTCTCCCTAAAACAAGAAACGGCAACTTATATTTACTAGTAATTGGTGATTATTTTACTAAATGGGTAGATGCACTACCCTTGAGAAACCAGGAAGCCATTACTGTGGCGTCCAAATTGGTTGATAGGTTCATATCAATTTTAGGTGTTCCTATGCAGATTCATTCGGACCAGGGGTCCAATTTTGAATCAAAAGTTTTTAAAGAGATGTGCAATATATTGGGGATAGAAAAGACCAGAACTACGGTAATGCACCCCCAATCGGATGGTATGGTTGAAAGATACAATAGGACAATAAAAAATATGTTAGCCTCTTTTGTAGCCAAACACCAAAGAAACTGGGATGAATATATTCCAATGTTATTAATGGCTTACATGTCCTCTACACATGAGATTACCGGTGTCTCACCATGTAAAATGATGTTTGGGAGGTAGATAAATTTACCTATAGACTTGTTGTTTGGGAAACCC
The DNA here is from genome assembly GCA_002080005.1 of Gigantidas platifrons. NCBI lineage: Eukaryota > Metazoa > Mollusca > Bivalvia > Mytilida > Modiolidae > Gigantidas > Gigantidas platifrons. Next base: position 59,641 of record MJUT01008101.1, read on the forward strand.
AAGGGTCAGAAGTATCAGAGTGCTACAGAATTTGCATATGAACTAGAAAACAGAATAGATGAAATACATGACTTTGCTAGAGAGCACAGGAAAATTAGTAGCAAAAGAATGAAGAGAAACTATGATCATAACATTTTGAAAAATAATTACAGTAAGGGAGATAAAGTCTGGTATTACAAGCCAGAACGAAGACCTGGTCTGAATCCTATATTTCAGAGACCCCGGATAGGGCCAATAACTATTATAGACAGGATAAATGATGTTTTTTATAGGATCAAAATACTTCCAAAGTCAAAACCGAGAGTAGTACATCACAATAAACTAAAACCATACAGGGGAGATAATTAGCCAGTTGCTATATTGTTGTGTGTATGTAGTTTTGTAAATAAATTTGTTATTGTTGTTTTGTATTAATTCATTATAGAATAGTGAATTCCATGGGTTAAACTTTTCGAATGTTTGTTTAATTACAGATTAGTTGGAATTTGCGAGGACTTGGAATTTCCAACAAGGTGGAGGCAGGAGAGACATTTAAAAGAACAACATTCAGTTTTTTCCTATAAGTGCACTGTTTGTAAGAAGTTATTTAACCGAAGAAATTTACAGCACGGTTGTAAAGACATTACCAATGTTGATATGCTTCTATTTTCAAGAGATAGAAAAAAGGGAGAAGAGGCGGTTAAGGAGTATAAGAAGTATGAGACAGAAATTATGCCTACACATATGATTAGAGTGATAAAAGGAGACAAAAAGGAACTGGACAGAGAAAAGATTGAAGAACAGAGAAAAGGAAAAACAGAATACAAGGAGATGGAACCACCAAGAACAGTAAAACGTGTCGATAAAAGGCCAATGTCTGAACCAAAAGATGAAAATCAAAATCAGAAGAGGTTAAGAACTGTCATATCAGAGACAATACAATGTGTAGATATCGGGGAAGTTAGTCTTCCTAATGAGAAAGGAGCAGCCCGAAGTATACCCGTATTTAGGCAGAGTAGTGGGGAAAAGGACATGTCAGCTAAGTTTTCAGACACTAGCAGTAATGGATCTTCTTCTTCTTCCTCCTCATCTTCATCTTCGTCTTCATCTTCATCATATTGTAGTAAAACTACGTAGTTACCAAAACTGACAGGAAAGGTACTAGTCTGGTCTCAGTGAATGACCATGTTTCACTCGCTGTGAGCATGACAGCAAGAAGTGACGATAACATTTCTTCTGTAAGCATGGCTATTGTTACAGAACCATTGGACTCCGTTGTCCACAGTATGTTGACTTCTTGTCAGGAGATACAAGAGGAGGGACTCATTCTAAATATTGGTGGAACACACTTCCAAACAAGCAAAGTTGTCATGCGAACCGATCCCACTTCACTATTTGCATTGATGCTTCTGCCGCAGTCTCCATTCCGGTCGAACAACAACACTTATTTATTTGACAGAGATCCTGCCCATTTCAGAATTATTCTGAACTATCTCAGAAATGGAGCTACAATAGAAATAGCTGTTCTTCCAAAAGAGCAGAGATATTTGTATGACATTTTGCAGGAGGCCAAATACTACAAACTCTTAGGGCTACAGGACATTGTGTCTACAAGACTGCATCAGATCAATGCCTTCATGATGCCATCTGATGGGTCGGATCAAAATTGTAGTTAAATTGTAGGGTTATTTACTATCAGTAAATAGTTCGAAGGCCGGAATCCGACAATAGAACCCAAAAGGCCCAAGGGTTAGTCCTGCATTTCAGGAAAAGAGTGAAGGATATTTTATAAATGTTAGAATTGCAAATGTTTATATAAAATGTTAATAGATACGGGAGCGTCCGTAACTATTTTAAGAAATGATATATATGAAAATTCCTTGTCAAAGCCCAAAACTGAGTCAGTGAGGGCTAGATTAGTAAATGTTACTGGCGAATTGTCCCCTTTTTTATGGCAAAGCTTATATGAAGCTTAATATTGGTGGTAAACCATATGAACATAATGTTCTTCTGGCAGATATCCAAAATGAGGGTATTTTGGGAATTGATTTTTTAAAGGCAAATAAAAGTAATGTGATGATTAGTAAAGGTTATATAGCAATACACGGAAAGAAAATTCCGTGTTTCTCATTGTCGGATGAATATAAAAATCCATGTTGTAGAATTTCAGTGTGCGAGGATGTAGAAATTCTTCCCGAGTCGGAAATGATCATTCCCTGTCTTCTTTTGGGGTACTTAGACCAGAGTAAGATAGGGATATTAGAACCAACATCACAATTTATTGAAAAGAGAGGTTTGCTAGTTGCAAAATCGTTGATTAATCTTCAAAAAGAAATTATACCTTTACGGGTAATTAATTTAAATAAAGAAGCATGCAAATTGTATAAGGAAACGATAGCTGGTGTGGTTGAGCCGGTTGAACAATTGAAAGTTGAAATAGTAAATGCAATGTGTCCTGTCGAACATGACCATACAAAGGAAACACCTGACCATTTGAGAGAGCTGTTAGGGAGAAGTTGTGAAAATTTGAATGATAATCAAAGTAAAACGTTAGAAAGTTTATTAAGAAAATACCCAGATGTATTCTCTAAGTCAAAAAAAGACATTGGTTTTACTAACTTAGTAGAGCACACAATCGATACGGGCAGTGCGAAACCAATAAAACAAAGACCGTATCGCATTCCGTTGTCGAAGCGCGAACAGGCTGAGCAGGAAATAAAAGAAATGACTGAAAATAAAATAATAGAGCCATCTTATGGGCCTTGGTGCTCTCCAATTGTGATGGTTGCTAAGAAAGATGGCTCAGTAAGATTTTGTTGCGATTATCGCAAACTGAATGAAGTAACTGTTAAAGACAGCCAGCCTCTCCCCAGAATTGATGATACATTTCACGCATGGTCAGGGTCACAGTGGTATTCAACGGTAGATATGAGGCAGGTTTTTTGGCAGGTAGGCGTCAAACCTTCTGATCGTCCCAAGACTGCCTTTTCTATACCAGGAAGTGGGCTGTGGCAATTCGTTGCCATGCCATTTTGGTTAGCCAACAGTCCACAAACGTTTGAAAGACTAGTTGAAAGGGTGTTAGCAGGTTTATCCTGGAAAATATGTCTGGTGTATTTGGACGATATTATTGTGTTTTCAAAAACATTCGATGAGCATCTCGTAAATCTTGAAAAGGTGTTTCAGAGACTACGGGAAGCAAACTTAAAGCTAAGTCCTAATAAATGCACTTTGCTTCAGAAAAAAAGTTTCTTTTTTAGGACACATAATTAGCAGGGCGGGATCGCAACAGACCCCGATAAAATTAAATCTGTAAAAGATTGGCCAGTTCCTAAGAATGTTAAAAAAATTATATCCTTTTAGGTCTGTGTTCGTATTATAGAAAATACGTAAAAGGGTTTTCGAATCTGGCTAGACCATTGCACAAATTAACAGAAATAAATCGAACTTTTAGTTGGAATAAGGTCAGTCGTTACATGCAGGGGTAACGTCCAGTATTGACGAATCGGAGTTACAAGTCTGTCTCCCGAATCTTGGTATATACTGTCCAATGGAAGTTGCCAACGGGAACGATACCTCCAGGAATCTTGCTGAAGAAAGGTTTGTCCATATTCTGGATACCAAGGTTTACTGTCCAATGGAAGTCCTTGGCAGAAATGGGACCTTTATCAATACAATTCATAGCTTGGACACCAGGGTCTGCTGTCCAGTGGAAGCAGCTGGCAAGCGTGGATATTTAGATAATTTAGTTGAAGAGTTTGATATGTACACCGAGAATAAATTGAAAGAAGGCACCAAAGAACAAGAAATGTTTAATGTAAAGGTAGTGACAACGAGAAGTTCAGTGGTAAAAGAGAGAGCAAATGAGAGTACAATATCAGATACAATAGAAAATGAAGACTTTACTCAAACGTTTTTGATACAGCGTCAATTGACAGATCAAAATTTAAGAGTTTTAATTCAGGTGAAAAAGAAGGGAGATAAACCAACTTGGGCTGACGTTTCTAGTTTAAGTCCTTTAGTAAAGTATTATTGGAATCGTTGGGATTCTTTGGAAATAGTAGATGGAGTACTTTGTAAGAAGTTTGAAAATGAAACAGGAACCAATTCACTAGTCGGACAATTATACCCCAAAGTTTAGTAGCGGGTGTACTGGAACAATTGCATAGTAGTGTAACAGGGGGTCATCTAGGTTTGAAGAAAACTTTTTACAAGATACGACACAAGTACCATTGGTACAAAATGTACAGAGATATAGAGAGGTGGTGTCAACAATTTGTTGTATGTAATAGTAGAAAAATGCCTCGAAAGAAACCAAAAGCACCCTTAAAGTTGTATAACGTTGGGGCACCACTAGAAAGGGCCGCGGTAGACATCATGGGCCCTCTCCCTAAAACAAAAAACGGCAACTTATATTTACTAGTAATTGGTGATTATTTTACTAAATGGGTAGATGCACTACCCTTGAGAAATCAGGAAGCCATTACTGTGGCGTCCAAATTGGTTGATAGGTTCATATCAATTTTAGGTGTTCCTATGCAGATTCATTCGGACCAGGGGTCCTATTTTGAATCAAAAGTTTTTAAAGAGATGTGCAATATATTGGGGATAGAAAAGACCAGAACTACGGTAATGCACCCCCAATCGGATGGTATGGTTGAAAGATACAATAGGACAATAGAAAATATGTTAGCCTCTTTTGTAGCCAAACACCAAAGAAACTGGGATGAATATATTCCAATGTTAGTAATGGCTTACAGGTCCTCTACACATGAGACTACCGGTGTCTCACCATGTAAAATGATGTTTGGGAGGGAGATAAATTTACCTATAGACTTGTTGTTTGGGAAACCCAAGGGTCAGAAGTATCAGAGTGCTACAGAATTTGCATATGAACTAGAAAACAGAATAGATGAAATCAGATTACCTTTAATGCAGATGAACCAACTGGCCAGTGAACTACTACTAGCCGAAATAGAAAGAGTGCTACAGTCCAGGGAACAGTTCGCCCTGGACCATTGTGTACAACTGAATATAACACACGTCAGCCTTCCTAAGGGTGGAACTGCTAAGAGATGTGATTACGTGGACACGGAGAGGTTCCTGAAAGATAAACGTTGCATCATCCTGATACAAAACAAAGATGACATGTGTTATGCCAGGGCCATCGTAACGGCTAAAGCTAAGATCGACGGACATGAATAAAGGAAATATATTAGACAAGATCGTCGTATCCAAGAAGATGTTGGCGTTGGAATTATACGCCAAGGCGGGGGTACCACCACATCAATGCGGAATCGAAGATGTAAAAACGTTTCTACGATTCCTGGTAGGATATCAGATACATGTGATATCGAGAGAGCATTTCAATGAATCGTTTATCATGGACCACTACGATTTGATTAACAGTATGACTGCGTTCCTGAGTCGTAACTACTTCTGTGCAAACTGTAACAAAGGTTATAACACCAAAGAGGAACACGCTTGCAACAACGTATGTCATAATTGCCGGAAGATTCACGATTAAACTGAAGATGATTGGATACATTGTCAGGATTGTGGACGATACTTAAAAGGACCAACATGCTTTAATCTCCACAGGAAGACGACGCCATTGGGAAACTCAACGTGTACCTCCTATTGCAAATGTAAGAGCTGCTGACAAACCGTGAACAAACGAGTGGGAGATCATACATGTGGAAACGTCAATAACAAGACTTGTAAAGATTATTATCCATCTGAACACCAGTGTTATATGTTACCTGTTGATCACAATGATAGACAGACTTACATCGTTTTCGATTTTGAATACACCCAAGATGACAGGATCCAGTGTCAACAAGGCTACCAACGAGATGACAACGTACACTGTAATCATTGCAAATCACCTATGTGTGGAGCTTTCGAACATATGGCTAATATATGTGTAGTACATAGAGTGTGTTTAAAATGCATGGATCAAGGCGTCGATAAAGGCAGTATCTGCCAAACATGTGGAAAGAATGAATTGGTGTTTGCCGGACCGAACACAACTGAAAACTTTTGACAATGCTTGTTTTCCGAAGAAAACGAAGGGACAATCGTCATTGCACACAATTTCAAAGGCTATGATGCATTGTCCATGCTAGGGTATCTGTACTAAAACGGTGTGAAACCAACGATTATTGCCAATGGTGCCAAGCACACGCATATCGAAGTACCCGGATGTCGTATTAGAATGATAGACTCCATCAACTTTTTACCCAGCGCATTATCGGAACTACCCAAGCTGTTTGGATTGGAGGGGCTCAAGAAAGGATATTTCCCACATTTGTTTAATAGGAAAGAGAATCAATTAGTCGTACCAGAAGTACACTACTACAACCCGGATGCCGTGAAATCAGATGACAGAAAAGTTTTCTTCGTGTGGTATGAGACCAACTACAGACAACGATTCGATTTTCAAAGAGAACTATTGAGTTACTGTCGCTCCGACATGGACATATTAAGAAGAGCCTGCCTAACGTTTAGACAACTGTTTTTGGAGATGACGTCTGCCGACGGACACGAAGGAATCGATCCTCTTCAGAAATGCATCACGATAGCCTGGGCTTGCAATTTTGTCTTTAGAACGAAATTTCTACGACCCGATACCATCGGTATAATTCCAGCTCAAGGATACCGCCAAGAAGAAAAGCATTCCATCAAAGCCATGCAATGGATCAAATACTTATCGACAACGGAGGGAGTCAGCATACAATATGCTAGAAACGGTGGGAAAAAGGAAATTGGACCTTATAAAATGGATGGATACTACGACAACGAGAACGGACAACAATACGTCTTGGAATTTAACGGAACGTTCTGGCACGGATGTTTACATTGTTATAATGCCAGTACCGTCATCCCGGTCAATGGTATGACAATGGATGATCTATACCAACGAACCATGGAGAAGAAACTAAACCTGGAAGGTCAAAGGTATATCTACATTGGAAAGTGGGAATGCGAGTTCGACAGAGAAGTTCGCGAAAACGACAGTTTACGAAACTTTGTCCAACAATCCGACATGATCAACCCATTAGAACCCCAATATGCTTTTTACCGAATCATTTACATTGTTTCAAAAAGACCAGGATATATCATACGTCGATGTAACCTCCCTGTATCCATATATCAATAAGACATGAAAGATACACATCGGACACCCTGATATCATCACCGAGGGTTTTAGAGATATGCAACAGAACGAAGGACTCATCAAATGCAAAATCCTTCCACCAAGAGAACTGTACATACCCGTATTACCAGTGAAAATTAACAAAAAATGAACAACAAAATGTTGTTTACTCTGTGTAGAACATGTAGTGAAAACCATCAACAGACGCAGTGTCAACATAGCGACGAAGAAAGATCATTAACGGGAACATGGGTCACGGACGAATTGAAGAAGGCATTGGAGAAAAGGATATGTAGATCAGCGCATCTACGAAGTGTGGAATTTCGATGAAACTGAACAGTACGATCCGAAAGCGAAAACTGGAGAACTCTTTACCGATTACGTGAATACCTTCCTCAAAATGAAGCAGGAAGCCAGCGGTTGGCCAGAGTGGTGTCAGACCGAAGATGACAAATGGAGGTAATTCAGAGATTACCATGAAAATTAGGGAATATTCCTGGACTACAACAACATAAAGAAGAATCCTGGATTGCGAGCATTAGCCATGCTGATGTTGAATAGCTTCTGGGGAAAATTCGGTCAGAGATCCAACATGCCTCGGATAAAATACCTGCCGAATATTTCGACATATTGCCCAGCGACCAGATTCTTGTGATGGCTATACATTTTGTCAGCGACGAGATGGTGGAAATGAGATATCAACACAAAGAAGAATTCGTCGAAGAATCCGGAAGAACCAATATAGTCATAGCAGCCTATACCACAACTCAAGCACGTTTGAAGTTGAACAGTTATTTGGAACAATAAGGACCCCGTGCCTTATACGCCGATACAGATTCAGTCATGTATGCCTCTATGCCTGCCGAGTGGAAACCAGAACTCGATGACTACCTTGGAGATCTCACCGATGAAGTGCCCGACAATAGAATAATAGAGTTTGTCACCGGTGGACCTCATAAGGATGAAAATACGACCCTATGTGAGAGGCATCATTCTCAACTGCAAGAACTCCTTGACCATCAACTTTGATACGATCAATGACATGGTCATTAAAAACAGAGATGACGTCAAGACCGTGAGGGACGACTTCAAGATCACGAGAGACCACACGAGATTACTTACCGTACATCAGGACAAAGACTACAGGTTAGTCTTCGACAAAAGAGTCATCTTGCAGGACTAGAGCACGCGACCGTACGTATTTTAAGAGGGTCGTCTATCCTGCAATGGCCAACATAAGGAAACAGATCATCCCAGCGATCGAAGAAAGAGACACAGAACTGACAATTGACAATGTGTAAAATAAAGTATCGAAACTTGTATATGTTGTTTGTTATAAATATGTCCTATCTACCCTAATTCTGTCAGTCGTACCCCGACATCCGAAACGACAACATGAGTAATACTTGTAGTCTAAGCAATATGACCTATGTGTGGACTGTAGACTTAAAACGCCATTAAGAAAAGCAAACACAGTCAACAAAAGGACGGTTCTCTGTTTCGGTCTGGTGTTGTAATGATGACAACTCTGGACCACGCTGTGGAGGAGTATTGTCTTAGCCATTTTCCGTCGGAGGAGGAGGAGCAGGAGGAGGGATACATTTCATGTTTTCATGTCTGCTGTTAAAATGACGTTTCATATTGTCTCTTCTGGTAAATCTAATTTCACACTCTGGACATGTTGAATACATAATACGGAACCGTAGATGTGGTGGACTTGGACACTATGGACCCTCGAAATAAACATTTAATCATCCTAGACGACCCCATGGACGAAACCGATCAAAGAGTAACTTCACTGTTTACGAAAAAGAGTCACCACTGAAACATCAGCGTCATGTTCATCGTTCAGAACCTTTTCAACAGAAATAAGTATCACAGGACAATCAGTTTAAATAAATATAGATGTAGGGTTAATTAATCAACATATATTATTTAAATTACTCGGTTTGGAATACTTCATTATCGAATGAGATAAGTGTGATAACCGTAATTGGTCACGGCTGAATGAATTCAGGAGGGAAATATGGTTTAACATAGGGGTCAATGGGGACATAAAGGCTCGATACACTACTGACGCCTATATTTGAAAGGGATTTTTTTATGAAACACGACGTATACATTTGATATATTTTTAAAGGTGTTAATTTGACCGAACTAAAATTTTATTCATATTTTTATGCACCATCTTTCCTTGTACTTTGACATCTGGACATATAATCTTTGAGACCACTGCACAGATACCAGCAGTGGAATTCTGGGGCAAATACGGATAGAGGGCAAATACTAATATTTGCACTGATGCATATGGCCAAAGTTACGGCTACTATCTTAGTCATGCGATCATCAAGTCACGTGACAATCGTCTCGTGAATATTCATGACCTCTTTTTCCATTAAATATTGCTACTTGCATACAGTGAAATAAATGTTATGGATATAAAATCAGAAATGAAAGCATTAACGTCCTTCCTTGCTAATCATAGATTAATGCAAGGCCTTTTTCATATTGCCCTTGTTATTAGCACGATACCTTAATATCGGCCCCGATGGCTTTAGCCTGTGCGAATATATCAGTCGAGGGCTGATGCCAAGGGCAATATGAAAAAGGCCATGTATTAATCTATTGATCACATATTTTGCCAGGGCTGAAAACATGTTATTACCCTTCACAATAGGGAAGATAACATGTTATTGCCCTCGTAGAATGTTATTTCCCCGGATGCAAATAACACGCCGCAAATTATGCTTTTATTACACATGCAAATTCGGCGTTATTTCAATAAAAAAGTGATAATGCTTAATAAAACTATGTTGTATTTGAGTACCCCGATATATGTTTGTCAACATTTAGTATCGCTTGAATATTTTCCATTACGGTCAATATTGGTTTTGTCTCATAGCAAACTAACTACTTTAGCGAAGAATGAACGTCCAAATTAATATCAAAATACATAACAAAAGATTTACATACTGACACATTTTGCACAACAACAAAAACAAAACAAAAAACCTCTGAACAAATATGAACAAGCATCAGATTTATTGGTGCATGCACACACAAAAAAACAACAATAACAAAAAAAAAACAGCAACAATTAAAACAACACACAACAAACAAAAACAAGCAGAAATAAACAAATTGAAACTAATCGACACAAATCAAAATTTATTTCTTCCCTCTATTGCATGCCTACGAAACTATAAAATAATGCAGTAACGTCTTAGCCGCATTGGTGGTGTAATGTTTAACGGCTCACTTCTAGTGCGGTAGATCGTGGGTTCGAGCCCCGGTCGGGTCAAACTAACGACTATAAATTTGGTATTTGTTGCTTCTCTGCTAAGCAAGCAGCATTATGGAGAAAGATCAAATCATGGTTGGCTCGGAATCAGGATAGTGTGTCCGAGTGGCGCGACATTTCTATCCGTGGACTGTCGTTGCAGTAGGCTAGCACTATACAAATCCAACTCAACGTGTTAGTTTAGTACAAAGCGGACCTCAACAATCACTCACTCACTGCATTCACTTCTTATGACTTCCAAAGTTAAATGTATTAGTAATTGTAATATCCTCATGTGCAATTAATGACTGTTCTTAACACTATTTCCTTTTTCTTAAATTTCAGTTTGATAAAATAGTAGAACGGAGAGAAGGACATAATGTATACTGGCGGTGAAATATATTAGTTAAGAGTCAAGATCATAACATATTCGGGCGATGCAATATATTAGTTTAGAGTCACGACCATAAATATACGGGCGAGGAAATATATTAGTTAGAGTCACGATCATTAATATACTGGCGATGAAATATAATAGTTAGAGTCACGATCATAATATATACGGGCGATGAAATATATTAGCTTAGAGTCACGACAATAAATATACGGGCGATGAAATATATTGGTGTATAGTCACGACCATAGCATATACGGTTGGTGAAAGATATTAGTTTAGAGTCACGACCATAGCATATACTGCCGGTGAAATATATTAGCCAGAGACACGACCAAAGCTTATACCTTGATGAAAGATATTAATTTAGAGTCACGACCATAAAATATACTTGCGGTAAACTATATTAACTAGTCACAACCATAAAATATACTGGCGGTGAAAAATAGTAGCTTAGAGTGACGACCATGAAATATACCATCAACTTTAATAAGGACATGGTCATTAACAACAGAGATGACGTCAAGACAGTGAGGGCCGACTTCAAGATAACGAGACACCACAAGAGATTACTTACCGTACATCAGAACAAAGACTAAAGGTTAGTCTTTGACAAAAGAGTCATCATGCAGGACTACAGCACGCGACCGTACGGATTTTAAGAGGGTCGTCTATCCTGTAATGGCAAACATAAGGAAACAGATCATCCCAGCGATCGAAGAAAGAGACACAGAACTGACAATGACAATGTCTAAAATAAAGTATCGAAACTTGTATATGTTGTTTGTTATAAATATGCCATATCTACCCTAATTCAGTCAGTCGTACCCCGACATCCGAACGACAACATGAGTAATACTTGTGGTCTATGACAATCTCCAGGTATGGATGGGTACACTGCATAATTTTATAATTTTGTTTGGAATGATTTGAATGAATATCTCGTAAATTCCCTGAACTATGGTTTTAGAAAAGGTACTTTCTCTACTTCCCAAAGACAAAGTTTAGTCACGTGCATTCCTAAAGAAGGTAAGTCAAAATTTAATTTAAAAAGACTGGCGCCCAATAACACTTTTAAATATTGATAAAAAAATTGCCTCTGCAGCGTTGGCAAATAGAATAAAACCATTTTCAGATCAAATTATAAGTGAAACACAACACGGCTTTTTGAGGGGAAGATGCATTGGAGAGTGTACTAGACACTTATTTGATTTAATAGAAAAAGCAGAGGAAGAAGATATTCCAGGCCTCTTGATTCTACTAGATTTTGAGAAATCAGTTGATACTCTTGAATGGTCTTGTATCAATAAAACGTTAATAATCTTAGGTTTTGGTTCTGAATTTGTTAAATGGGTGGAAAAATTATGTGAAAATATCGAAAGTTGTATTATCAATAATGGTCACTGTTCCAAATTTGTCTCGTTAAGCAAAGGAGTGCGTCAACATATTCTTTATCCCCTTACCTCTTTATTTAGGCATTATAATTAATGAGTGCAGCAATAAAAAATGATACTAGTATAAATGGAATGACAATTAATAACTCGGAATATTTACTTAGTCAATATGCAGATGACTCGTCTCTTATTTTAGATGGGGGTGATGATTCGCTTAGAAAATCTCTATATATTTTTGAAAAATTCTCAGAATGTGCAGGACAAAAGGCAAATTTAGATAAAGCTGAAGCCATATGGATTGGGTCAAAGGGACATTCAAAAGAAAAATGATTGCCAGGAGAAAGGCTAAAATGGAACCAATCGGGCAAATTTAAATTACTTGGTATCAACTATGATCTTTTTTACTGAAGACAAAACAGCTATACATTTTAAGCAAAAATAGGAAAAATAAGAGCATTGTTAAATCATTGGATTTATCGGGATCTGACTTATATGGGAAAAATTACAGCAATAAAATCGTTAGCAATTCCAATCTTAATCCAATCTCTCAATAGTTTGCCCAACCCGTCAAATAAAATAATAAATGAAAGACAGAAAATGTTCCATTCATTCTTATGGAGTGGAAAGCCAGACAAAATTAAACGAAAAGTTATTATTGGCCAGTATGAGGAGGGGGACTTTAAATGCCACATATAGAATCGTTTTGCCACGGACTGAAAATGGTATGGATAATTAAAATATTGGACCACTTAAAAATAGCTCCATGGAAAACATTATTTATTGATCGGTATTATAAATATGGGTCAGACAAAATATTGATGTTAGATCAATATGGACTCTCAAAAATCGCATCACATTTCAACAGATTTCATAACTTGTGAAAATTTTGAATATGTAAAAAAAAACAAAAAATCAAGCCAATATTTCTACAGAAAAATTTTGTCAAACCACTTTGAACCACCAACAAAACAACACGAAAAAAGGAAAAAAGACTTAAAAACAGAAATTGTGATGTTGGATCTGATATACAAAATTCCTTTCTATTGTACAAAAAACAATACATTTTCAGTATTTCAATACAAAATATTGCATATAATTTTGTGTACAAATTCCCTCCTGTATAAATGTAAATTAAAAGAGACCCAGCTATGTACTTTTTTGTAATGAAACAAAAGAAACAATGTTGCACTTATTCTGGGAATGTAATATTGTCAAAAGACTATAATTAGAAATATTAAAAAACAAGTGTAATGTAGAAATTCATATTTCGGCACAACATATAATACTTGGATGAGACATGCTTGATTACTCTATTAATCTATTCATTGTTCTCATTAAGTATTTATTATATCTACTCTAGTAGATTTTCTGGACAAAAGCCATGTGTATCAGGTGTAGTAAATTTATTAAAACGCATTTATCAAATTGAAGTTCAATCTGCCTCTTTCTATCAGAAATGAGAGAAAGAATTGTGAAGAAATGGGAAGCTATTAAGATAATATTGGTATAAGGGAAGTAACTCAATATATATACTGTTCTAGACAAATTCTAAATGGATGCACCACTCATATGGACAGTGGGGAAGTGTATCCAAAATTACTATTATTGTATTGTATTGTATTGTATATTATAAATATGGTTAGTTATTGATGACAATTATTTTTAAGTTTTGAAGTATGTAATTTCTATTTTGAAAACTATAGTTTTTGAAAATGATCTATTTGTTTTATTAGTTATTTATTTGAACTAACATGATAGTAACACAAGTAAATAATATATTTGAATGCACACTGTATGACAATGTTTTGTAATGACTGACTCTGTCCTGCTAAACATATCTGTAATGTATTATATGTATAATGTGAAAGTAAAAAATAAAAAAAATAATTAAAAAAAAGTCATAGTGAAATATAAAATGGATATGTCATAATAAACTGTAACATTGTTTTCTGAAGCATTTATCAAAGATGTCTGACTTATTCATAGCTCAATAGTTCAGAAGGGATATTTCAACATTAACGCATTTTCTAAGAAAAATCTGGTATCCCAAGACAGATACTGGTGAACATAAACACGAATTGTATAGATGTTTCTGCTCATCCTCTACCAAATATTGCTTTGTTAACACACGATCGTGTATTTGTTCCGAGTTACAAGGTAATCAGGCTGAGAACATTCACGGCAATAACGTTGAATATTTACATTGTAACACAAGAGACAAAAAATCATCAAAAGATGGACTTAGAAAGTCAGGTATAGAGTCAGATAGTGAACCGTCTATTGTTAAAGAAACTCGTTTACGCCATTCTATCCATAATACATCGAATACATGCACACCAGAGGATCTTCATACTGACAAATTCTTGGATAAACTGCTTATTCCTCTAGGTAAAAATACTGTTTTACAAACGTATTATAATTCTTCAAATACTACTATTCTATTATTGCCTTCTGCCTCGGGAACATTGTACATATTGTGTTGTCCGGTGTGATATAGTGCCAGAGCAAACGGTGATAGGAAAACTGTTCCCGAGGGAGAAAACACTAATATGTTTAATACATAACATCTCATTCTGGACATACACGATACACGACAACACCCTCAAATTCAACATTATAATAATAATAAGAAAATTGCCAAACATCGTTTTATTTTCAGCAAACGATAACAATGACAGGCTACAATGCTGTCTATTTTAAAGGAGAAAAATAATCGTTAAAGCAAACCGAAGAGCAATCAGGAATGGACAATGCAGAGATATTAGCAATATTGGGTAAACAAGACAAAACACGATGACAATCAAAACAAAAACCGATGAGCAACACGGACCCCACCAAAAACTTGCGGTGAACACAGGTGCTCGCCATGGGTAAGCGGTAAATGTTACAAATATATATGAAAATAACGGGGAAAATATATTACACATGCATAGATCCCACGGGAAATTGTTTCAAACTGGTATGGTTCCCGTCAATAGGTATAGTCACCCGTTCCCGAGATTAAACACCCACTGTTAAAAAAAAAACACACTAATCGTTCAATCAAAATAAAACATGATCATACGCTGAGCTACACCTCGAAATTGACAGTGAGGGACGGTTAAGAACGAAACCTTACGACAAAAGAGATGATTTCAATTTTCCAATTGCGAACTTTCCATTTATATGTTGCAACATTCAAACAGCAACTGTATATGGAGTATACATCTCATATGATACGATATACCATAGCGTGTGGTTCCCATCAGGATTTCATTGATATAGGGTTAGTTCTAAAATAGAAGCTACTGAACCAAGGGTTCTTCTTGCTTAAGTTGAAGTCATTAATTTGAAAGTTTTACGGTCGGCACCATTACTTGGTTGATCGTTACGGAATATCTGTCTCACAAATGACCAGGATATGTTCTAGTTGTTGTAAACACTTCCCAGTCCTTTCCTCATTCATGACCTGT
Organism: Gigantidas platifrons; assembly: GCA_002080005.1. Taxonomy (NCBI): domain Eukaryota; kingdom Metazoa; phylum Mollusca; class Bivalvia; order Mytilida; family Modiolidae; genus Gigantidas; species Gigantidas platifrons. The sequence continues at coordinate 75,299 of MJUT01008101.1, forward strand.
CAGCGGGTTTGTAATTAGATTCACACGTGTGCCACTAGTGGAGCAGGAACTTTTACCTTACCGGATCAACTGAGTTCACCCCCGGTTTTTAGTAGGGTTCGTGTTACTCGATCTTTAGCTTTATGTGTATGCTTTGTAGATCGTTGCTTCTCCTTTATTCTGATCGTATCCGATTATTCCAGAAACTCGCCGTGTGCACTTATATACATTAGATATTTTTTTTTCGTAGACATTACAATATGAATGTCAATATTTTCCATTTAGATAAATATGTGTTCTTGTTTTGGAATCTTTAGAATAGCACAACTTCACTTAATTTCATATGATTTTTGATTGCAGGTGAAAAAAGCAGAAGGCTTGCAAAATGTTACAGAGAGTTGAAAAGCCTGTATATATATCTATCTTACCATCTTGACAGTGAATTCCTGGTAAAGGTACGTCGTATGTTTTTGAAAAACAATATAATTCTGTTCTTGGTATGGATGGAATAACTATGCATATAAGCGGAAATCACGCTGATGGATTATATATGATAGGTAGTGATGTAATGATGCTGTTTGCAAATGCATATGTGAACAATGGTGAAAATGCAACGGAAGATCTGAGTTATAGATTCGATTCTTTAATGACAGATACATATCCGGGTTATGTTTTAGTGGAATGCTTAATCCATGGCATAGTGGCTGGTGATTTAGCAAGTGGCAAACTTAAAGATAACATGCTTGAATCTTTACTGTATTCAAAATCAAATGTGTCAATGTATCCCCATGTACCTTCGCTGACAAGGTCCATGTATGGAGAAGAAACAGAAGAGGTTCCAAATCTGAATTGTAAATCATGGCCTAAAATAGCAAGATAATGGATCTTATGTAAGAGATTTCTTGGATGGTCATTTCAAGAAATGATCAACGAAATCGTACAACAAGGTTGCTATATTGTTGCGGTTGGCAGTAAAGTTAACAATGTGAGTGGACATGAATGGAGATTGACTTTTAATCTTGCAGAACAGTATATTGTATTCACGTTTAACATACTCACCTAATGATTTATGGACTGTTCTTAAAGAAACATTAAGCCAGCATGATGACGTTTCTGAGCTACTTTGTTCTGACTTTTTAAAAACAACCACATTTTGGGTCATAGGAGAAACCCAAAGATCAATATGGGATCCAGAATACATGATGTTTTGTTTTTCATTTGTGCCTTGAACGTTTATTGCAGTATATCATTGACGAAAACTGTCCAAACTATTTCGTGAATATGAATAATATGTTCAATGAAAGGTTTTCAATGTCTGGTAAGGAAAATCTATTTCAAATTGTATGCGAGGTTTCTAAAAGTGGATTTAATTGGACCTAGAAAAGTCCAACAATGTGTAGCCTGAAAAGTTATTCAAGTGATCTTTATAAATTACTGGATTACAGAAAAAAAAGAGCAAATAGAAACTGCGTCTTTAATTCTCAACTTGCGTACATATAGTAAGGAATTATTAATAACGTATTCAGTTTGTAATGCACATTTATGCAGCCATATATGAAGTCCCTACTACGCATACCTGTTGTCAGAACAAGTTGTTTAGCGCATCTTTGCCGTTACATTGACACGAACAACACAAACATGAAACACAAAACATTTAATGTAAACTGTACATGAAGTTTATTTGTTTAGGCTGCAGGTCAGATGTTGCTTCTGGTAAATTATTGTTGGCTTCCTGGTTATATATTCAGGGCAAGTTTAAGGAATGCTTACTAGTTAATGAAATCGTCTTAAAGTGCTTAAATTTACGTGTGATTCACTGTGGGTTTCTAACCTCTACAAAATGTTCAAACCACGTCACACTGAAATGTTCGAACTTCATTTAGAATTTGAACTACTTTGGTACAACTGATGTGCAATTTTTAAAGGACTCCAATTTAGTTGTGAAGGAACTATTCACAATTTTCCGTTCTATATTCCCAGTTATCAATGAATATACACATTACATTTATTTTTTTCTTACACTTTTCCCAGACAGTTATTGTTATTTCCTTAGATATCTTTGACACTATGGATTGGGAAATATTCAACGTATTAATGAAGAATTATCTGCAATGGATCGTGTGGCATTTATTGGTTCTGAACTGGGAAGCCTAGGGAATCAGCTTAACAGTTCTTTTCGAGAAGATGTCACTACCCGATTTGATTGGAATGGACTTTTCTAATTTTGTTAAAGTGCTAGTATTTGACCCAATTGCCATTAGTAATATGTTTCAAAAGTTTTAATTAGGAACTTGTCTTTGAGGAAACCATGCAAAACAGTCCGGAAACAAGTTGGCAAATCCTTTTCAAAATGCACATTTATTGTCCCATTTTCGAGTATCAAAACCATAGGAGGCGCCACCTGAATTTCTATAAATTCCCCATTAATATGACAAGAAAAGAACAAAAAAGTTCTGAAACATATTTTATTACTTATAGTACAACATCATCAATTAAAGCTTAGTGATAATGAAATATATGTATTTAGGAACTGTATATGTTCAAAACTCATGTCAGTCTAACTTTAGTTAGATTGAACGTAAAAGGACATCTTTACTTAACATTCAAGGAAAGATAGCTCCAAAAACGTGACAAATGTTCAATATTGCACAATAGGCTATAATCTGAGGGCTATATCTACTAAGATAACACTTGTTTTGTTTTATTTTGGTTGGTAAGCAATATTATTGGACTAAATATATATCAGATAAAGTGCTGTGTTTTGCTTTTGATTATCAACTGAAATATGAGCAATATAAATCCCCCTTTTTGTAATATTGTCTTATGTAAACTTAACTCTTTACTCATGTATTTACTTTCAAATTATGCTAATGGTGTGCAATTGTAATTGAATATTGAATTTGGTATTTGCACAAATTAACAGGACTACATAAAATATACCACTATCTTTAAAATGCCAAAACATGCGATTTTTGCTGTGCAGGAGTATGTCTCGGATTAACCCAACAAAATCCTTGCACCCAAATTGAATGTTCATTGATAAATATACATTTTTCACATATACGTGTTCATGTTTATAAAATGTTATGAAAGAGAACGCAGTTTGTAAAGGTATTTACTTACTTGCTTACTTACTTACTTACTTACTTACTTACTTAGTACATATTTGCACATCAGTCCATCACCATCGTCTTTAATAGCAGTCGGTCTTGTGCCTTTCTTTCTGTCTCTCCCCAAGTCATTCCCAGATCTCTCAATTATCCATCTACTGTGCGTCACCATGTTTCCTTTGGTCTTCCTCTCCTTCTTTTCCCATCAGGTGTCCATCGCAAGGATATGTTTGTAATGACATTTGTCTCCTTTCTTAGTACATGTCTTATCCATTGCCATCGTCGTTCTTTGATTTCTGGTCTGATGTCTCTTTGTGATGTTAAAGTATATATGACTTTATTACTGATGGTTCTTGGCCAGAAGATCCAGAATATTCTATGAAGGCGTGTGTTATGGAATGTTGCAAGCTTGTTAAAGTCTGATTTAATGACTCTCCAACATTCGGCTCCATATAACAGGACTGATTTGACATTACTGTTGTATATTCTGATTTTCGTGGTTCTGGATAAGGATTTCGAAATTGGTCGCAGCTGATAAAATGCGATTCTGGATTTGTTGATCCTTGCCCGTATATCCTTGGTTGTTCCATTGTCCTGCTGGTGATTGATCCAAGGTATGTAAAATCTTCAACTGCAAGAATGTTATCTCCATTTAGTGTTATATGTGTTTTTGATGATTTATCGTGTAGGCTCATTACCTTTGTCTTGGCCACACTGATCTTCAATCCCACAGATAGAGTAGTCTCTTGTAGTTTTGATGTTTTTCCTGCATATTTAAGCGATTTGTTGATAATAAACATAAATCAGATCCTCTAAAAATGTGTTCATTTACCATCTTATTCCTGTGCTATTATTTCCAATTGTTCTTCTCATGCCCCAGTCGATGACAGTCAGGAAAAGAAGAGGAGAAATGACGCAACTTTGTCTCACTCCATATTGTACCGTGAACCAGGGTGATTGGGTTCCGTTATGGAAAACACTGCACCTGTAGTTGTTGTAGAATAGTTTAATGATGTTGATAATTCTGTCAGGTATGCCATATGACTTCTTTATTTCCCATATGTTGTCTCTGTTCAAGCTATCGAAAGCCTTCTCAAATTCGACAACGTTTATAATGAATTTATTTTGCTACTCGATACACTGTTCTATGATGATTCTTAATGCAAATATATGGTCAATGCGCCCTGTTTTTTGCTCTAAATCCTGCTTGTTCTTTTCGGAGTAATTAATCTATACAAGTTGTTACCCAGCTAGCAATTATACGTAGGAAGATCTTTCCAGGATAATAAAGCAATACCGCTCAAGTTGTTCAGGTCACCTCTCTTAGCGAGCTTAATGATAAGTCCTTCTTCCCAGTCTTGTGAAATAACTGCTTCTTCCCATATTCTACTGAATAGTGCATAAAGTATTTATGTTGTTGTTTCAATATCTGCTTTTAGAAATTATGCACATATGTTATCTACTACAGCTGTTTTTGCCATTTTTTAGCCTTCCTATTGCCTTCCTGATTTCATCTTTCTCAAGCTTGCTTATTGGTATATTGACATACTGTTATTGTCAATTTGTGCCGGTTTGTCTGGTGGTTCTCTGTTTAATACTTCTCGAAAGTGATCTGCCCATCTATCAAGTGTCTGTATATCAGATGTTAGGACTTCGCCTTCCTTACTTAAAACAGGTACGTCACAGCTAGTACCTTTCCCACATAGTTGTTTAGTGGTCTTATTAACCGTGCTAAGTTCTCCCTGTTTACATGCCTATTCTGCTTCTTTAGGTAATCCTTCAATATACTGTCTTTTGTCCTGTCTTGCTTTTGTCTTTACTTCCTTATTTAGTTCGGAGTATTCCATTTGAAACTTTTCTTTCATTCTATCCGATCTGGTCTGGTTGCACTTGCTTTTTGTGGCTCCTCGTTTTTCTGTAACATTCCATGTGGTATCCGATATCCATTTATTTCTGTTACTGTCTCTTATACCTAGTACTTTAACGGTTGTTTCAGTATATATTGTTTTTACTTTATTGCACTGTTGATTTAAGTCAGGACCTATGTTGGCGATGTTATCGTCCACAATTTCTAATACAAACTGTACTTGGTATTTATTTCGTAGAGTGATATTAAACTGTTGTCTTGTTTGTTGGTCACTGAGGAGTTGGATGTTATAGGCTTTTCTGTTATGTTGTTCTTTGACTACCTTTCTCAGCTTAAGTTTAATCTTTCCAATCACAAGATGATGATCACTTCCACAATCTGCTCCTCTTTTAACACAGACACCATTCAGAGACTTTCACCATCTGCCTTTTATGATTATGTAGTCTGTCTGGTTGTGTCCTTGTGTGGAAATAAGGATCCTCCAATAACGAAATCATTTACTCCACATACATATATCAATAGCTCTCCATTCTCATTACACTATTAGCATTATGCTCATGATGAGTGGTCCATAGTAGACCTGTTGCACTGGCAAAATTCTCCGTCCCTACCCATCACATTTCCTTGTCTCGAGTCCCGAGGCGCTTAAATTATTCTCGTCCTGAATACAGCTGAAAAATTGCTCGCTGGACGTTAAACATCAATCAATCAATCAATCATAGTATGTCACTTCAACGCATTTTGAATTACCGTTATTCTCTTTATATCAGATTCTTCGTTCCATGCTCAATCTGCTTCTAAGAGAACAAAAGAAGGTAACTTGCCTGATAGCAGGTTTGCACGGAATCATAATAATATGACCGATTGAAGCGAAATGTCCAAGAACGGACTATTGTTTCAGCAAGCAAAATACATATCCAATTATGTATGTTGGTCTAGTAGAAAGCTGGCTTCATGTTTTCACCTAAAATAATATGTTCTATCAATGATATAGCTGAAACATTGTTCATTAGGCATTACACGCCACCCACTGACTTACTGACTGACTCACGTAATACATGGAAACCGAACTGGTTGCGTAATGTTTAGCGTTCTCACCTCGAGGGTGGTAGATTGTGGGCTCGAGCCTCGGTCTGGTCAAACCAAATACCATTAATTGGTGTGTGTTGCTTCTCCGCTACGCACGCGGCATCAAGGAGAAATACCAAAGACTGGTTAGCTCGTAATTAGAATACTGTGTCCGAGTGGAACGACATGTCTACCCGCATACTCTTGTTTCAGTGAGCTAGCACTATTAAAATCAAACTAAGCGTGTTCGTCTAGGACAAGTCGGACCCCATCAGCATATCATTGAACATTAACTTGTTCGCGCCATGGTATAGATGAAAAAGTGATGAATTGGCGCAAACAAATACTCACTCGCTCAATATATGGAAATATGGTATATCAATCAATGTATAATGTCAACATTATCAAGGACGATTTGTAGATATAAATAAAAATATAATTATTGTGCAACACAATTTAACCAATGCCCTACAGGTACATGTAGTGTAAATTATACAGTATTAACCTGCTCATTAGGGGTAATTACAGCCAAAAATGACATATATTTGATGAACAGGTCAGCACTAATGTGACAATGTTTGTTTTTTTGATAGTGCTTAAAGCCATTTTCAACAAAATTTCAGTTATATCGTGGCGTTCAGTTTTATTGGTGGAGGAAACGGGATAACCCGTAGAAAATCACTGACCTGTGGCAAGTCACCTACAAACGTTATTACATAATGCTGTACACCTGGCCATGATCGAGATCCGAACTCACTACATCAGTGGTGATGATCACTGATTGCATATGTATTTGTAAATCCAATAAAGTATGTCATAGGAATAATTAGGACTATAACTGACCATCTACATAATAATAAAATACATTGATTACTCATATGACAATATTTGGTTTTTGTTTTTTCATGGAGTAGACAGTATTTGATAAAATAATCTACAAATGGCAACTTTCTATTTTTTAACGCTTGAGTAAGATTATAAACTGAAGAAATGTAGCAGACTTGTGTGATATATGGTAAAAAATAGAGACATATGCTAACTGATTCGAATATTATAGATGTCGAAGATATGTGTATATTTTGATCGATTCAAGCAATGGAAACTATATATATTTTGTGGAATTATATTACTACTTTTTCTTGTACAAATGAACATTTCATCAGCACAGGACAAATACAGAGATGAGCTGTTAAAATGGCGGCGGGACGGGGATCAACATAAGCATATTCTAGTAACAGGAGCAGCTGGTTTTATAGGACATTACGTGGTTATGAAATTAAAACGTTATCAAATTAAAGTTATCGGAATTGATAATTTTAATGATTATTATAATGTGTCATTAAAATACTTACGTTCGAATATCTCCGGTGTTGTTCTACATTTAGATGTCTGTGATTCTACTGGTGTTACGAATCTCATCAACGCACATACCATTACACATGTAATACACATGGCAGCTCAAGCTGGTGTACGATATTTATTGACACACCCCCAGGCACATGTGCGATCAAATTTAGAATGTTTTGTACAATTATTAGAAGTAATAAAGTCAAGGAATATCAAACTAATATATGCCTCGTCTTCATCTGTTTATGGCGAAAACACGGAAGTACCATTAAGCGAGAGCCACCCTGTCGACCAACCCGTATCTTTATACGCAGCAACCAAACGTGAAAACGAACTGATGGCGCATGTTTACTGGCATCTGTACACACTCCATTCTGTCGGTTTACGTTTCTTTACAGTGTATGGTCCTATGGGTCGACCAGACATGGCATATTTCTCATTTGTGAAAAACATTGATGAGCGAAAGCCGATACAGGTACATAATTTTGGAAAGTTGTCTCGGGATTTTACTTATATAGATGATATTGTTGACGGGATCGTCAAATGTATTGACTTTCAGTTTGACTGTGAAATATTAAATCTAGGACGAGGTCAACCGCAAAATTTAATGACCTTTATTAAAACAATTGAAATGTTCATGGGTAAAACAGCTATTATAAATTTTGTTGAGATGGAAAAGGGTGATTTACTTACAACGTATGCCGATATTTCAAAAGCACAAAGTGCAATTGATTATAATCCGCGGGTTTCTCTTAAGGAAGGCATCCAAAAAATTGTCAACTGGTACAAATCTGCTAAATGACATCAATATTATATATTGGATCAGCTTTAAAATTGGGTTGTCTTGTGTATTGCAAAGCAGATTTGTATTATTTTGTACCGACAATGTACTTATTGTGTGTTTATCATGCAATGTGAAAAAGTAATCCAGCAAATTTGATCAACAAATGGTCATCGTTTCGTCGTTACATGTGTTCTTTTTCATGTCATCGCATTACTGTTGCCGTTTCTTGCCCTTTGCATTGCCTGAATCAGAAACAAGATGCATACTATTTGTTGGCTAGTGGGGAATGGCAACAGTATTCTCGTCAATCGTAATATTCAGAATATTAAATGATTGCAGGATAAGTACAGTTTATTGTTCAAACGTGCATACCTGGTTTCTAATTTGAAAAGGCAATATTATGAATATGTATATTAACTGACTGTATTAAGCCAAATGTTTCCAGATAATCTTTCCAGATGACACAATAATCAAATATATAATACAATCAAAATTATTATCCAATATTAACTATGTTTGGTTCGTCTTTACCACCAGTTGTTTGTAGGAGGGCTCATGTCTTATTTACGTTATTTGTGTTCGTAACCGGATGTCCAATACATAGTGTGTTGTGTTTGTGTTTTTGCTTTGTTTTTCTTCGTGCCTATGTTGCCAGTTTCTCTGGGTTATCCGCTTTGAGTGCACCTTCGGTATTCTCTAACGTATATATTCTTCTTATATCTGTGAGTACACCTTCGGTATTCTCTAATGCATATATTCTTTCTTATATCTGTATTCAGGAGCATCATAATAAGACAAGGTTGATGATGTTAAAGGGATAATCAGATGTGGTAATTCAAAGACCAGACAATACATTGACGCAAAGAATAAAGACAAAGAGATGAACAATAGGCTGCTGCATTCTACACAGAAAACTAACGGTTGAGCAACACAAACCCCCACAGGTTAATTCAGGTGCTTCGCAATGGTATGTATTTCCTGTACCCCTCGTGTTACTTTTCCTAAAAAAAGTGATAGTTTAAGAACGAGGAATGAACGGTGTTGTGATGACAACACACCTAACATGCACGTGGTCATTTCTAAAACAGATAACCCGAGCGTTTCGTCAATTCAAGGTTGCGACCGTAAAACTTTTGAAGTGATGGCATCAACTTAACCACTATGAACCCTTTTTCGTTATCTTTCCTGCTAGCAGAAATCCATTATCAGGAACATCAAACAGGGACCAGAAGCTTGGTAATGTCTTATTACCTGAGAGATGTATTCTTAATTTGCAGGTTCTGCTGAAATGTTGCTACATATAAATGGAAAGTTCACAATGTGGAATCATTTCTTGTGTTGTCTCACTCTGACTTTCTAGGTATATGTCAAGGTATTAATCAAACCCAACTGTATCTATGGTATCCTTCATTCTAAGTGTCATGGAAAAGATACAATCATCATGATCATCAAGCTTCTATGGAATGAAATGAAAAACAAACAATACCACACTGTTGAATTAATTCCAAGATAAAATGTCAAAATCGTATGAAGAGTAAAAGTGGAAGATCACCATTCGTATAAAATGTATGCCTAAGGATCTAGATGTACTCTTGTAATATCTGTTCGTTTTAAACACCTCCTTTACCATATAGGTCTAACAACATGGAAATTATAAAAAAAAGTACACTCTAAAACCAGGTGTAATAATTCCCAAATGGGATTTCATATGCTATGAGTAACGAATTAAATAGATCATTTAACGACAAGACGGGACATGAACAGTTGTTTTTCCATTCAAGATGAATAGCTCCTACTACATTTCATGCACACGAAATTAGATATCAACCATTTTTCATTATTACTAGATCGATACCTCTCTTTGGAGGATTATTAGACCCCAAGGGTAACATCCTCCTTGAACTCTGTGGTTTATTAGATATGTTTTCATTGAAATTTACGGTTCCTAAATAATGCAATCATTATTAATAAATAGGTGCTCCTCACTCAGGCATAGGTAACATTGTTCTGTCATATGCAGCCTTGTGTGGTCATAGTTAACCTTGTCCGGTCATATGTAACCTTGTTCGGTCATATGTAACCTTGTTCTGTAATAGGTAGCCTTGTGTCGTCATATGTAACATTGTTCGGTCATATGTAGCTTCGTGCAGTCATATGTAGCCTTGCTCAGTCATAGGTAACCTTATTCTCTCATAGGTAACATTGTTCGGTCATAGGTAATGTTGTGCGGTCATAGTTAACATTGTTTGGTCATATATAACCCTTCCCGGTCATACGTAACCTTCTTCGGTCGTAGGTAACCTTGTTCGGTCATAGGTAATCTTGTTCGGTCATGGGTACCCTTGTTCGGTCATATAGGTAACCTTTCGTCGATTTGGCTATCATGTTTATGCCCGTTATATTTGAAAGTTTCAGTCTTAAATAATGCAATATTTTAAAATTAAGGTCAGCCACAAGTATACAGATGCCGCAATAATACAATGTAATCTCGATGGATTTCGGTTTCTATACATTTACTATATATGACAACAGATGAATAACAGTTGTCATACATTACTCGGAGGGGCTCCGGTGGCTTAATGAGTTAGGTCGTGGGATCTAACAACTCATACAAGCATATCACAAATACGTCGTGCGTTCGCGCCCAGCTTTGTAAATTATAAAAAAATGTGCACTCGACTCGCAGCCGCAAGTCATAAAGTTTTCCAGTTGTTTGCACAGGGTCAGTGGTTCTCTACGGGTACCCCGCTTCCTCCACCACTAAAACTGGTCGCCATATAGCTGAAATTTTGCTGAAAGTGGCGTTAAACACCTAAATTTAAATTCAAATTCAAATTCGTACATTATTCGGTTAGTTCAAGTGAACACAGCTGATTATAATATATCGCCAACCAGTATATGTCGGTATATATCTACTTGTAGCACCTGCGCACTGAACTTATCGATTGGAAGCAAAATAAATCATAATTTAAAAAGTTTCTGTAATGATTAAAAGCCTACAAGATCGTTTACATGAGGTCATACACAACAACTACAGTAGCGCTCGGGGGAAAGAACTCGAATATAAATGCCCAACCCATGGTTAAATGAGCACAAATCTGCAGCTGCCATGCATTATTTCTTAAATAACAGTTGATAGACATTATTCAGTGATTTCAAGTGACAATAGCTGAACAACAGTGGCCATACATTATTCAGTTCAGAACTTATAATATAATCCCACCAAACTTATGTCAGGTCCAGACGGCTCCCTATTGTAAAATGGTATTCTGCTTATTCAAACACGTATTTTATCATTGTCGGGTACCCTTTGTAGCTTACTAGAATATCCACCCATGTGAATCGTTCTACTTTCATTTTGTTGTGTTGGTTAATACGTGTTCTACTATATATATAGCCTTTGTTTGTTTTCTATATTTTGATTCTGTTCGCTTGTTGTTTTATGTTAACGCATTGCGTCTGATATTTTATTTGTTCATTGACTGTTTCTGGATATTTTTTGTCTGGAAATTCAAAATCTTTCTGATTGGAATTTTTTTGCTGCGGGTTTTATGAACATATCCATAATGTGCGGATGAACAACAAATAACATACATACAAGTAGACAGCAGATAATTTACGCGCTCCTTCTTCATCTCAAAACATAACAGAAAAATACAAAAATACAAATTCATGTTATTATATTTGAATGCATTAGCAGTGAAGGGGAACGCTATATTTGCATGAAACTTCTGATATCAGTACTATTTCTAAAGAACTTAATCATGCGACACTATAAACAACCAAAATAGTATAGCTTATTCCGCTACAAGTGTCTGTACCAAGGGGATGAACACTCTTGTACATGTGTAATAGAAGCATCGATTTTTGCCTTTTTCTTAGATTTTTGAGATTTGATTTTGGAGCGGTTGAGAATGTATAGTATGTTTTGGCTTTTCATTAGTGCTATCGATTTTACTTCTGTTTACTATTTTCGGATTATAATTTGGAACTGTTTGGAAAGTGTAGTATTTTGTGCTTTTCATTAAGACCATCGAATTTGCCAATGTCTACGATTTGTCTGATTGTATTGCAGGCATTCTCCGATAGTGTGTTATTTATATTTTTTCATTAGGGATATCGATTTCGTCTCTGACTACGCTCTTGCCGATTGGAGTTTGGAACTACTTCGATAGTGTGATAATTTTTTTAGATTTTTCATTAGGTATATTCTGACATATTTATTGCCGATGTGAAATTCGACGGAACACCACTAACAACATTTTCACCGGTAACAAGTGATGAAATCAGAAAAATCTTAACGAAATCTCCCGTGAAGTCGTGCGAACCCGACTCCATTCCGACACATGTGCTTAGACTATGCTTAGATACTCTGATTCCAATTATCAAAGACATCGTGAACAAATCATTAGCGGAATCGATTGTGCGAGATGTATTCAAAAATGCACTCGTTCGACCTCTTCTGAAAAAAAAAATTTAGTTAGAGAAGAGTTAAATACAACTATCCCCTAGTGTCCAATTTACCTTTTCTTTCGAAGGTAACTGAAAAGGAAGTCTCGAGTCGTATTTAAATACATCTGAATTCATTTTCACTTCATGACAATTTACCATCGGCGTATAGATCCTGTGACTCAATGGAAGCCGCCCTACTCCGTGTTCATCACGATATAGCATCAGCGCTTGACAATGGCCATTCTGTTGTTCTCGTAATGCTGGATCTGTCCGCAGCGTTTGACATTATTGACCATGACATACTCTTCAAACCGATCACAACATTCATTTGGAATAGACGGAGACGATGTTTTATGGATCAAGCCGTATTTGCATGGAAGGTCGCAACGTGTTGTTCTCAGACCTGTTAAATCGAACAGCATGGAGATGAATTATGGTGTACCGCAAGTGTCAGTGCCTGGACCGAAGATGTACTGTATTTCCTCTAAGCCTATTGGCGCTATATGTTCAGGGCACGACTTATGCTATCACTGTTATTCTGATGACACGCAGTTGTATTTTGTAATCAAACCGCCGGACGATTGGAATGATGTTACTGGGCGTTTAGAGCCATGTCTCTCGGAGATAAGCGCATGGATGAAAGCAAACATGTTGAAATCAAATCAAGATAAGACAGAACTGATAGTGTTTGCACCTAAGAATAGGCTTAACGAGTTCAGAAACTGTCAATTACAATTCGACGGTTGTGCTGTCAGCGATGCTATCTTGGTTAAAAACCTTGGTGTACATTTTGACAAGGCATTAAACATGGAAAACACGTAAGTGTTCTGGTCAAATCGTGTTTTGCCCAAATTCGCACTATAGGACGTATTAGAACGTACTTATCAGAAAGCGCATGCAAGACACTAGTTGCAACTCTGGTTACATTTCGTATAGACTATGGAAACGCTATTCCTTATGGTATCAACAACAATGTTCTTTCGAAACTTCAAAGGGTCCAGAACACCGCGGCGAGACTGATCACCCGCAAAAGAAAGTACGACCATATTACATCCGAGCTAATGGCTTTACACTGGCTTCCAATTAAACACAGTGTCAGTACAAGTTGTTTTTATACACTTTCAAAGTTCTGACTGAACCTGCTCCTGTTTATCTCCAGGAATTGTTAAAAAATCATGTTCCAACAAGATCACTTCGAGCGGAAAATTCCATACTGCTATCAAAACCCAGAGTGCGCTCAAAGACATTCGGTGAGAGGCAATTTGACCGAGCAGCATCTACACTGTGGAAAAATCTCCCAAGCAGCATCCGACATAAACAATCAATGGGAATTTTCAAGAAACAACTGAAAACATAGACTTGCCTATGGTGATTTTAACTAATTGATGGTGTGCAGTAACGATGAATTTGTATATTCTATATGAGTCACGAATGTTTAAATTCTTGGTGGACATTTTTGTTAATTATAGACGCGTTGTTTAAACATATTTCATACTTTTATCACTTTCATTTAAGAGCTTAGATATCACTTTCTTCCTCTTTTATAATTTTAGTTTTATTGCTTCATGTTTCGTTTCTTGTAAGTTTCATAGGTTTATGCAAAAAAAAAGAAAAATTATATATTTTGTTTTACGTTGCATGTAATTGTTGTAGTCGTTGTTCTTTTTAAACTATGTTAAGCGCTTAGAGTATTTTTTTTATCTATTATATATAGTGCTATATCTTAAACTTATTTCCATAACAATTATTACTGTAGGAAATAGAAAAAAACTAATTAAAGATATGAAAACGGAATCACTAAATCAAACAGACTGCTGTTACCTAATAAATCGAATACACCCAATTGTCTTGAGGGTAGTTTTACATCAGCGTGGCTAATTATTCTTACATACATTTTTTTTTCTATTTTCATTCTTGGAACCTACACTTATCATCGGATTGTGTTATTCTTTCAAATGGAATAATAGGGAAAATGCAGTTGGATTAATAAATAACTTTACATATACACTACACGAATCTACATATTAATAGACAGCTTTGTAAGTAAGAAATGATCAATATATATGTGTTAATACAACAATATACTAAAAGGGAGTGTGCATCTGGTGATTTATAATAACCTGACACAGATACATGTACATTAATTCGTATGGAAACTGTTAACAAAAAATATTTGTCATTTCTGTATAAATATGATTTCCCGTTTTGCTTTTGGCAAGTGAAAATATGAATGAAATTTCGCTTTTATTTAAATTGATAATTTTCAATTTAGTAATTTTTCTCTTTTGGTATTTAGCAACATTTCGTTCTTTCCAAATAATCCTCTTTGTGGTTGTCAAAATCGTGTTAGCTATTGCGTTAATTTCGTCGTCTCTGTGACTTATTCCTAAAATTATAGTATTTTCTGATTTTGATATGGTTTTAATTTCATTTTGTTCATAAATTTCATTTATTTTTTTGGACAATTTCTGTCCACACACTATCTACCAATTTACAGTTGACAAAAAGATGCATTCCATTTTCGGGGTCTTAACAGAAATGTCAACTACCATTTGCAGATTTATTCATCTTTTGTAACCTTTCTTCTGTATATATTATTCTATGTAGCACTTTCCATTGTAATTGTTTGGATTTTCTATTTGCGAGATTGTTAAAATGTCTACCCCATATTTCTTCCCATGGTAATTTTACTCCGAAATTAATTTCCCATTTTTGTTGACATATTGGAATATTGTCTGTTGCAAAAAAAATAATGTATATCTTTAAGGAGATTTTTTTTTATTTTCTAGAATATTATAATTTTTCATAAATGCGCATGTATTTTTCACTGTAAATGGATAGCTTTTAGTATATTCTTGGTTAATGTTGTCTGATTTGAGCTAGAGAAAATGAGAAAATGATGCGTTTATGCGGCTGTATTCGGCAATCCAGTTTCTTTTATCACGCAGTCTATTGAAAATTTCAGTGGAATTTACAACTGTTTTAATATTTTGATCCCAGACATATTTTACTGTTTTAAGTCCATTTTTGGAGAAATTGGACAAAAATAGAGCTTTTCGTTTTAGTCTTATTTTCGAATTGCCAAATATATGTCTCCCTAATATATTTTCTTTTGTGTTAATTTTATTTAAACTCAGACATTCAGACCAGCAATTTAAGAGATTCAGATAATATTTTGAACAGGTGATAGTTTAAGAACGAGGAATGGACGGTGTTGTGATTACGACAAACCTAACATACACGTGGTCATTTCTTATACAGATAATCCGGAACGCATCGCATGTCAAGGTTGTGACCGTGAAACTTTTGAAGTGATGACACCAACTTAACCACTAGGAACCCTTTGTTCATTTGCTTTCTTATTAGCAGCAATCCATTATCATGAACATCACACAGGGACCAGAAGATGTGTAATGTCTTATCACATGGGGGATGTATTCTTAATTTGTAGGTTCTACTGAAATGTTGCTACATATAGATGGAAAGTTTTCAATGTGAAATCATTTCTTGTGTAGTCTTGCTCCCACTTCCTAGGTATTAATCAGTCTCAACTGTATCTATGGTATCCTTCATTCTAAGTTTCATGGAAAAGATACAATCATCATGATCATCAAGCTTATATGGAATAAAATGAAAAACAAACAATACCACACTGTTGAATTAATTCCAAGTTCAAATATCAAAATCGTAGAAAGAGGAAAACTGGAAGATCACCATTCGCATAAAATGCATCCCTACGGATCTAGAGGTACTATCGTAATATCTGTTCGTTTTATGCACCTCCTTTACCATATAGGCATATCAGCAATACAGCAAGGATTCGCGTCCGGCTTGGTAAATTATAAAAAAGGGGTAATCATTCCCAAATTGGAGTTCACATGCTATGTGGAACGAATTAAATAGATAACTGGCCGACAAGACGGGACATGAACGATTGTTCTTCCATTCAAGATGAAGAGCTCGTAATACACGTCATGCGCACGAAATTAGATATCTCACATGCTTCACTATTACTGGATCGAGACCTATGTTTCGAAAACCAATAGACCCCGAGGATAACATCCGTCCAGAACGCAGTAGGTTAATACATATGATTTCATTGAAAGTTACGGTTCCAAAATAATGCAATCATTATTAATAAAGAGGTTCTCCTCACTCAGGCATATGTACCCTTGTTCGGTGATAGGTAATCTTGTTCGGTCATATGTAACCTTGTTCAGTTATAGGTAGCCGTGTGTGGTCATATGTAACCTTGATCGCTGATAGATAACCTTGTTCGGTAATATGTCATCTTGTTCTGTTATAGGTAGCCTTGTGAAGCTATAAATAGCTTCATGCAGTCATATGTAGCCTTGGTCGGTCATAGGTAACCTAGTTCGGTCATGGGTAACCTTGTTCGGTCATGGGTAACGTTGTTCGCTCATATAGGTAACCTTTCGTCGATTTGGCTATCCTGTTTATGCGCGCTATATTTGAAAGTTTCAGTCTTAAATAATGCAATACTTTAAAATTAAGGTTATCCACAAGTACACAGATGGCGCAATAATACAATGTAATCTCGATGAATTTCCGTTTCTATACATTTACTATATGTGACAATAGGTGAATAACAGTTGTCATACATTACTCTGAGATGCTCGGGTGGTTTAATGAGTTAGGTCGTTGGATCAAACAACTCATACACGCCTATCATCAATACGTCGTGGGTTCGCGCACAGCTTTGTAAATTAGAAATAGGTGCACTCAACTCGAAACCGCAAGTGATAAAGTTTACCAGTTGTTTGCCCATGGTCAGTGGTTCTCTCCGGATAACCCACTTCCTCCACCACTAAAACTGGTCGCCATATAGCTGAAATATTGCTGAAAGTGGCGTTAAACACCAACATTCAGATTCAAATTAAAATTTGTACATTATTCGGTTAGTTCAAGTGAAAACAGCTGATTCCAATATATCGCCAACCAGTTTATGACGGTATATGCAGACCGTGGATTGTTTAACTAAACATATATTTCGTATCGTTTGCGTTTTTCGTTCGTCTCTTTTGCGTGTATCGTTCGTTCGTTTTTCATTTTCCGTTCGTTTGCGTTTCGTGCGTGTAATTTATTTTTTCGTTTCGTGTATCGTTCGCCAGTTTAATTAGACTAATACACGAAACGAAATACGAACGAACGATACACGAATCGAACGATACACGAAAAGAACGATACACGATACACGAAACGAACACACTCTACGATTTCCAGTTTAAAATAATTACTACAATTTCAATCTTACTATTATTAAATTGTTTTTCATTAAAGTGTAAGCAAAATTTTACATATACAAACATGTATTTCCTTTATTTACATGTACCAGTAATTTTGTACAATAAGGGAAAAACATATTTAATAAATGCATTTTTTATATAATTTACTCTAGGACAAATAAACAAGAAGTCATCTACATGTATGTAAACAAACGCCTCTGGCAGTTTCACCTGGGAAATACATGAACTGCAGGTGTGAAATGTCAACTCTTACCTTTGTAATTTCATTCTAATTAACAAGTGAATGACCTTTTAAAGCCGCACGCCTCTCGGACAGCTTAACCGAGAAAATAACTGATACAGCTATGTCTGGTTGGAATTGTCAATTCATAATCCGAATAATTATAAATATTAATACTGTATAATTATATGATTATATAAATATAAATTATGTATAATTATATAATTAAATAAATATAAATTTTGTTTAATTATATAAATAGAAAGTCATATTTGGAAGTCAAATATATGAGATTTAAAATTTAATCATCAATATAATTATTAAACACATTAGTAATATAAACTATTTAATATAAATTGTAATATCCTATTACTTTACCGACTAATTTATCATTTATATGAATAACTTGCTTATAAAATATAAGATTACAGAAGTTAATCCCTTCATTTGCACAAAAGTCATTAACATAATAACATGATACTATTCGTGTATCGTGCGTTCGCTTCATGCATCGTTCGTTTGTTTCGTGTATCGTGTGTTCGCTTCGTGTATCGTGCGTTCGTTTCGTATATCGTGCGTTTTTCATGTCGCTCGTGTGAAGCGTTCGTTCGTTTTCCGTTCGTTTCGTTTGCATTTTTCGTTCGTTTGCGTTTCGTGCATAGTGTAAACTTATACGATCCAGGGCCTGTATCTACTTGTAGCACCTTCGCACTCAAATTATCGATTGAAAAAAAAAACGTAATTTAAGATGTTTCTACAATGATTAAAAACCTACAAGATCGTTTGCAAGAGGTCATACACAACAGCTACACCAGCGCTCGGGTAAAAATAATCGAATATAAATGCCCAACCCATGGTTAAATGAGCACAAATCTACGGCTGCCATGAATTATTTCTTACATAATAGTTGATATACATTATGCGGTGATTTCAAGTGATAACAGCTGAACAACAGTGGTCATACATTATTCGGTTCAGAACTTATAAAATAAACCCACCCAACGTCCATTCTGGCAGGTCCAGGTGGCTCCCTATTGTAAAATGGTATTCTGCTTAGTCAAGCACGCATTTTATCATTGTCGGGTATACTTTGTACCTTACTAAAATATCCACCCATGTAATTATCTGGTGGGGTGAATCATTCTACTTTCATTTTGTTTTGTTGCTTACTACTTTGCACGTGTTCTACTATATATAGCTTTTGTTTGTTTTCTATGTTTTGATTCTGTTCGCTTGGTTGTTTTATGTTAACGCATTGCCTCTGATATTTTATTTGTTCAATGACTGTTTCTGGATATTTTTTTTTTTGAATTTCAAAATCTTTCTGATTGGATTTTTCTGCTGGGAGTTTTCTGAACATACCCATAATGCGCGGATGAACAACAAATAACATACATGCAAATAGACAGCAGATAATTTACGCGCTCTTTCTTCATCTCAAAACATATATGAAAAATACAAAAATACAAATTCATGTTACTATATTTGAATGTATTAGCAGTGAAGGGAAATATTATATTTGTATGATACTTCTGATATCAGTACTATTTCTAAAGAACTTAATACTACGACAATATAAACAACCAAAATAGTATAGCTTATTCCGCTACTGAAGTGTCTGTACCAGGACAGGGGTTAAACGCTCTTGTACATGTGTAATAGTACCATCGATTTTGCCTTTGTCTTAGATTTTTGAGATTTGATTTTGGAGCGGTTGAGAATGTATAGTATGTTTTGGCTTTTCATTACTGCTATCGATTGTGCTTCTGTTTACGATTTTCGGATTATAATTTGGAACTGGTTGGAAAGTGTAGTATTTTGTGCTTTTCAATAAGACCATCGAATTTGCCACTGTCAACGATTTTTCTGATTGTATTGCAGAAGTTCTCCGATAGTGTGTTATTTATATTTTTTTCATTAGTGATATCGATTTCGTCTCTGACTACGATCTTGCCGATTGGAGTTTGGAACTACTTCGATAGAATGGTAATTTTGTTTAGGGTTTTTCATTAGGGATATCGACTTTGCTTTTCAATGATTTTTCGTTTAAAATTTTGAACTTTTCCGAAAGAGTATTCTTACTTTTTATTAGGGATATCGACTTTATCTCTGTCTACGAATGGTCCTATTACAATTTGGAACTGTTCCGAAAGTGTAGTATTTTTTGGTTTTCCTAAAGGCCATTGATTTCACCTGTTCGCGATTTTCAGATTATATTGTTTTGTTTTGTATCTTATCTGTGGACCTGTCCTTCACTCCATTGTAGCTTTGATATAATATGAACAGATATTTTCCTAAATACCAGCCTAACGCAATGTATTTTATGTCACTCCAAATTTAATTTCATAAACAATGAATAGTACAGATGTTGGAGTGAACGTTTTTCTATAATTTCACTTGCTACTTATGGCCAGGTGATATTGATGTATAATATAATCATTAAGGTCATTGTAAATATGCGGACTTTTTTTAATAAGACACCAAAGGGTCAATCAGAATCCGTATATCGAGGAAGATCAAAAGAAAACAAAATACCAAAGAACAAACAACGATCTTCAAAACATTTACATAAAACTAAAGATCGAGCAACACGAAACTATAGTGTGATGTCACAAATAATTATTAACAACAGTTTATATCAATTAATTATTATTTTGTTTGATTCAAATCGTTTTCACTTCGAATTATACAATACATGAATTAGTTAATTGTGTTTACATAAGCTTAAATTAATGAACAATATGACGACAACTTAAATTTACAACTGAATTTGGTTATTCTGTGATCACACATAGCCATACCAAGGTTAATCATTCATAGACAACCCGTAGATAGAAATGTATGCTGTAAATTTCTATCGTCACGCTGGGGTGAGTATATCTTATTCAATACCTGGTCATAGTATATGAAAAAATGCCTCGAGCCGAAGCCGAGATGTATTCTTTTTCATATACTAATAATCAGGTATTGTATACTCAATTATGCCCATACTTTCTTTGTCGATTGTCATGATTACCAATTATTATTAATTTAGGCAGAATAGGCCAGATTAGATTGAATGAGTATCAGCTGAAAACCATTTCCTCAAGTTACAACACATGTGTTATATGAAAAATATTCAATAACAGTAGACAAAGAAAGTATGGGCTAATACATTGTAAGGCACATAGTTTACCTGGCATACATACCCTGGATCGTTTAACTTGACAGATATTTCGTATCGTTTGCGTTTTTCGTTCGTTTCGTTTGCGTAAATCGTTCGTTTGTTTCACCTGGGAAATACATGCACTGTAGGTGTGAAATTTCAATTCTTACATTTGTAATTTCATTCTAATTAACAAATTATATGATATTTTGAAGCCACCCCCATCTCGGACAGTTTAACCGAGAAGATAAAACTGATACACCTATGTCTTGTTGGAATTGTCAATTCAGAATCCGAATAATTACAAATATAAATTCTGTATAATTATATAATTATATAAATAGAAAGTCATATTTGGAAGTCAAATATATATAAGATTTAAAATTTAATCATAAATATAATTATTAAACACATTGATAATATAAACTATTTAATATAAATTGCATTATCCGATTACTTCACCGACTAATTTATAATTTATAAAACTAACTTGCATATAAAATATAAGATAACAGGTTAGACAAATGTAATCACGTGAATTTGCACACAAGTCATTCAAATAATAACACGATACTATTCGTGTATCGTGCGTTCGCTTCGTGTATCGTGCGTTCGTTTCGTGTAGCGTGCGTTTGTTTCATGTATCGTGCCTTTGTGTCGTGTATCGTACGCTTTGTCGTATATCGTGCGTTTTTCGTATCGTTGGTGTGAAGCGTTCGTTCGGTTTTCGTTCGTTTCGTTTGCGCTTTTCGTTCTATTGCGTTTCGTGCGTATTGTAAACTTATACGATCCAGGGTCTGTATCTATTTTAAATAGTTTATTGCAAGTTTTCTTTTCTTAAATATCTGTGTTTTTATTTATGTCTTTGATTTAATGATTATAATATATATTATTTCCAATGGATAAGGGCACAAAGCAATATTATCGCTGCTCTGTTGGAGAAGAGTTTGAAGACACCAAAGAATCCATAAATCAAAGAGGAAAAGACAAGACAATACAATGAACAAACGAAAGAAGATAAACGAACAAACAGCGATCTACAAAACATACATATAAAACTCAAGATCAAGTAACACGAACCCAACTAAAAAGAGGGAGTAACCACTTAACAATTCTTAGAACTTATAAAATAAGAGGAACCATTTTGAAAATAGTTTAATAGAAAAAAATATTGAGAATGTAATATGTATAATTATTTGGAAAAACTAACCCTTTACAAAGGGGGCAACCACCATCGGGGTAGCAGTGGTTGCGTCCAAGATAAGCTTACATATTATAAAACTATATACAGTACATACTAAAAATAATATATACAGTGAAATTATATTAAATTTCAGCTTAAAATGTCTCTCTTTCTGTTGAGATCGTATTTAGTACATGTAAAACACAAACTGATTTGTAGACAAAGCTGTTACAAAAACACATATCACACAAAATTTCCCTAAATATTTTCTTAGTAAAATATCAAACAAAAACCCTGTTGAGAATTATCATCTAACATTTTTAGATAAAAAACAAATATAATAACATACATTTATAGTAAAATATATATTATGGCAATTAGTCATTATGCGATTTGGGATCTTAGCATAACATATTGCACAACAAATTCTTATCAAATTAGAGAAATGATATCCCAAATCATCGATTAAAAACAACATTTTTTCATGTGGCGGCAATCCAGTAAAGTTAGATATCTACGTTTTGTCCACAAAATAGGGTTGTTATGTCCGAGCTTAACTCATTTCTCAAATTAGTGTACGCTTCACATTCAAGTAGCACGTGGTTCCCATTTTCTTCATAATTGTTTGTGCATATTGTACATTGAGGAGTAGTACGAATTTGCCTACGGCATAAGGTACTGTTTAGTGGCAAGCAGTTGGTCCTGGCTGAAAGTTTGAGCCTTGAACCGCGAAAATCAATTTAAGTTCTACCTCTGGTATTAAACGTCTTGTACAAATACAAGCTTGATTTCGTATCTATATTGTCAAGTTCTTTTCTTCGTTTAAATTCACCGAAAAATTTATAGAATGCACCTTTATTATTACTTCCATTTATAAAATGATCTAGACTAACCGACTCAAATAAAGACCGTATGTAATCAAAATAAGGCCATTCCTTTATATTTTTACTAAATATGTAATCAAATGTTTGCTTGTACAGTCTTGTTGAATGTAGTTACTTTAAACATATGTTATTGTCATACAAAACAAGATAAATGGATAAGACACAAGTTGTAAATGTATGATGTCTTCTCCGGTACATATATAAACATTAGCAACGACAATATATTAAAAATACAGATAATATGAATAACTACTACAACAAACATTCTCTGTGCGTACAGAAATCAAACACACACTTTATCACGTACACAAATACATCAAGCTCTCTGTGTACGCCCAATAATTCAATACACTCTCTCAAATTAAATAAAGACTTTTTTCATGTTCACAAAATAAACAAATACTCCGTGTACGTACAGGTCAACGAACACTCTGCATACGTACACAAATTCAATAAACATTCCATGTACATACGCAAATTCAACCAACCTCATGTGTATATACACAAATTCAATAAACATTATGTGTACGCACACAAATTCAACAAACACTTTATCATGTATATGAATACCACAAACATTCTGTGTGCTTACACAAATTCAACAAACATTCTGTATACGCTCCAAAATTCAGCAACCGTTATGGGTACATGCACAAATTCAACACACATTTTGTGTACTTACAACAATTCCACAAATACTCTGTATACGTACACAAATTTAGCAAACACTCTGTGTACGTACACACCATAAACAAACACCCTGTATGCATACACAACTTCAACACACACTATATGTGTGTACACAACATCAACAAACAATTTGTCATGTTTACAGACGCTCTGTGTACACACATAGCATCAACAAACAATATGTGTACGTACACAAATTCAATTAACACTCTGTGCACATAAACAACATAAACAAACACTATGTTATGTCTACAGACACTCTGTGTCCGCACACAACTTCAACTAACACTCAGTGCAAGTACTCAGTGACCAAGTGATTGTATCCATAAATTCATTTGTTGAACTGAGTGGTTTTATTTGAAAGGTCTTGAAAAGATGAGAATTTTAGTGGTTATAATATCTTGTTACCTTTCTTCATTCAAAGTTATGGTAATTTGAATTTAGAAAAATATGCACTTTTCAAATCCATTATTGAAACAATACTGCACAAATGTGGAAACCCCGGTTTTCAAGGCTTATTATCTCCTTTATGTGAATTTCTGTACCACTCATAACTTATCATCCTGGTGTTTGGTCAGGGGGGTCCAAATATACAGACTTTGACCAACACTGGATGTTTCTATAATGGTTGCACAGGCATTAGTAATGTAGCTATACCACTCAAATTTGGTATGCAGGGATTTTACAGTATGCTCTATCCTATGAGCAACTTAAAGTTTATGCATTATGTGCATAAATATACGTTTTGCTACCATGGCAACAGAAAATGTGGGCAAAATTGTGAATTTTCATTACGTTTCATTTTAAATCCTCAGACACAACGTCCTTACCCCTGCAATTTTGGCAAAATAGGAATTAGTATATGCGATCTAATAAAAGTTACCCTAAATTTACTTGGATTTAATGGCTTATGTGTGCTTTGTTCCTATAGCAAACATACATTACACACAAAAATTGTAAAAAAAAACCAATTGAATGAAGTTGGATGTTCATAGTCATTAATCATCTGGTGTGACTCCTAAGCTCTTGTAAATATGCTGTGAGGGTTTTTTCATCTTGCATCCATCAATGAATACCGCAGATATGATGCATTTTAGTGGTAAGTGTTTGTTTTATTCCAATGAAACCAAAAAGAGAGTAAAAAATGACATAAAGAAAACTGTTCAACTGACGATATAAGACGACATTCAAAGTCAAACTGACAAATTTAAAAAAAATGGAATATAAATCAAATATTTAAAGCCAACATTAACATATATAGAAAATTTTACCGCTTAGCAGAATAAAATCCATTGAAAATCCATTGTTTTTCAATTTATTTTCCGACCATTTAAAATTATTGTTTTTCCATTTACACAACCTGCCATTACAACAGAATAAGGGAACACACATTCAAAATCCATTTACACATTTAAAAAAACATTGTTATTGCCTTTTAAAACCATTGACTTTTACTTGAAATTCCATTGAATTTCCATTTATTTTGGCGAAATATGCTAATGAGCATGATCATTTCGATCATGTCATAAATTAATGGTTTATATATGGTCCTCAAAATGGTGGCATTTAAATGATATCTCAAGTAAATGGTTTAGTAATGGTTCTTGTCCCTTAAGCTTGCACAATATTATGTACTGGTTATTGAAGGAGCACGATCAAGACTTTATAAGAGTTCAAGGTTTCTACAATGACATGTCTTTCAAAAAGTCACTTATTTTATCCATACTAGGCATTTTTAACTTATCCAAAAATGATGTACAAGTCGGATATCATCATAATCTTATTCATTGAATGTAACTTGCATGTTCTGGCTATGATATAGCTGAAGAAAATGATTGTTTGACATAAAACAATAATTAGTCACTGTGAATGAGCGTGTTCTGAAAAGATGTCACCTGGTGTAAACCTGTTGTAAAAGTGTTATTATCAAGTGAAAAAAAATTAGGCGTTTTTGTTTATCTTAAAAAAAAATATGAAATGGGTACCGTTTTTCTACACAGTGACAATGACACTGATTTTATATATGTCATTTGTGCAAATCAATAAGACTGATGTACATTTGTGTGTGTGAACAATATAGTGACTGCTAATTAAATATCAGTGAAAGACGTTGCTTTTTCACCAGATTGCATTCGCACAGTGCACTGAACCTTAATTACACATTCCATTTCATTTTAAAAGAATCCAGTGTCAGCATTCCCTGTTTTTTCCAACCGTTAGCCCAACATTCGTGTCATTGTCATTTTGTACCCAGGTCACAAACACTTGTGTGAAGACTAAGGAGAGTCAGACAGTGGAAGATTCAGGTCATGAACACATTAATAAAATTGCTATATCATAGATATTTACCTTGGAGTTTGTGTTTAAAAAAAAATGGGCATAGATTCTCCTGTACCGGAGGACTGCCCTCCGGCGGTACGGATTTTTCAAACATAAATTACTTTGCAAGTTTTGAAATGAAACTGTTTTGTTTTCATCCCCAAACCTACATCCAGACCAAAGGAAGGGACCAAAAAAAAGGTTTATACTATTTAGGGAGGGTCTGTGCATCGTAATTTTTTATTTATTTGTTTTATGTTTTGAACCAATAAAATGCCTTTACAGTAGCTACTGACTATGTGAATTTCATCCGAAAATCATTAAAAAAAAAACATAAAAAAAAACAAAAAAAAAACAAATAACTACAGATAATCTAGGATAACTCAAAATAACTTTTACTTATATCCTGTCCATTTTTTCTGGATAATTTCCTGGATAGAACTATCGGCCGCCATATTGTTTACTGGAAATGTCTTGGTAACCCATGTGACGTTTTATCAAAATTTTGGCGTGCATCGGTCTTTCTCATCCTTTCTGATGCTGAGCCTCAAGAGCAATGTCAGTCATGATCCATTCATGTGGTAGAGAAAATGGAGAGCTCTATCCCGATATCATTTTTGTCAAAATCGGCCGACCGCAACGACCTACGCAGATTGAAAGAAATTATTTTTTGTATTTTTTCGAGAACTTTAAAACAAAATAATAATCCCCACGCTTTTATTAAAAAATAGAGAACTATTCCTTTTTTTTTTTTAAACCGAAATGAAGCATTTATTTTGACTGGAAAATTATCAGATTTGTCAACAAACATCACGAGTCACGTCTCGATTGTTTACCAACTTCGAAGTTATTACGACGTTAGCGTTAACAGGCAATCGAGTTGTATGTCTTTTAATACTTATATCGTTTAATGAAACACATTTGGTATCGATTGAGAGAGAAATATACATTCTTTCAACATGCGTTAGGTCAAAACGCTTTGTCATCGCATAAAACAAATATGAGAGTTGACATTTTGTCATCTGAAACCAAATTACGTTGATCCAGAGAGAAAATGGTGTCACTTGGCATACAGTATCAACAAAGCTCAACAGGAAATCTGTATAGGTACAAAAAGAAAAAAATATTATGCTTACTTCGTGTGAAGCCAATTATGGCATGAGCGAAAAAAAAAATACACCAGATGAAAATTAAATGAATGGTACACAAGCTTTTACGGAAACATGAGTAACTCACCCATACATGCTATAATGACAATACTATTAAATCATTTTATTTAGCCTAAATATATTAATAACTATTACAGTTTGTCAATGCCACTCAATGACATGCATATTTAATTTCTTATTTTTTGTGTTAAATATGAATGTTGTTTTCCTGGCATAAATCCATCGTGGAACTCAATTATTAGTAGTTTCACTCTATTAATAGTTCCATCAACAAACATTTTACCTAGAATGTCATATTCCGCCCCTTCTATGTCGATTTTTACCGTAATTTCATCTGTTGCATCTGTGTTGTTCTTCAACCAGGAAGAAAAATATATTAATTATATTTTCACTTACCTCGGATTTTTGATATAAGGTTGATTGTTATTGAACATACTACCTCTCGTTAATAGACTAGGGCGACTATCTAACGTGAATTCCACACCTTTATTGTTAATCCAAGCAGCTTTCGTGATAATTCGGATATCAAGATCTCTATGTGTTTTCCAATACGTATCCATATGTTCATAGTTGAGAGGATTTGCTTCGAATATCCATGTAATGGACGGAACACGTTAATAGAATGTTTTCGAGTACCACTCGATTGTGTCACTATTTCGAGCCCCAAGATTAATATATACATATTTTGGTTTCTTTTCATCTTCCATAAAATTAGAACTGTTTTTGCTAGTATTAAGATCCACTGGTTTACCAATCGAACACATTGGTATTTTAACATATTCCTTCTGATATTTTATTTGCACATTTGTTGTTTCTGAATCTTTTTTGCCTGTGATTTCAAAAGGATCCTGATTGGAATTTTTTGCTGGGGGTTTTCTTAACATATTCATGAGGGTGAACAACAAATAACACACATATAAATAGACAGCAAATAATCACATTCTCCTTCTTCATCTCAAAACATACCTGCAAAATACAAAAATACAATGTCATGCTGTTATAATGTATGTACATGAGGAAAAATGTAATATCTGTGTGAAACTAATAATCGCATTACAATTTGGTGCCATCGTTATCGTGATCGCATGGTAGTAGGATTTACAACTACCCATACAATCAGCGTCTATCACCACTTTAGTTGTGAGTTCGAAACCGCTCATGACGAGGTGTACTCCATAGAACAGGTCGGTTGTTTTCTCCGTGTACTCTGATCTTCTTCACCAATAAAACTGGCGCCACGATATAACTGAAATATTTTTGAAGATTGCCTTTAACACCATAACAATCACTACAATTTGTAAGAAAAAAAGAGTCTAAAACACTACTACAATATAAACAGTCGTAATTATATAACATACTCCGCTATTAAGTCACGCCACTTTTGTTTATTAAAGTGTCTGTACCAAGCCAGGAAAGTAAACGGACATGAATATATGTAATAAGAAAAACACCTTTCCGGTTGGAATTTGGAAGTGTCCCGACTGTGTGGCATCTTTTGTTTTTCATTAGGGGTACATATTTTCCGTCTATCTACAATTTTCCGATTTTCTTGGATGTTGTCTAACGCCACTTTCATTAATATATCAGTTATATGGTGTGAGTTATTTTTGTCGGTTATGGGTAATAACAAAATTACCGAACACCGAGCAATCTTGCAAAGGGAAAGGCAAAACTCATAAATCAACAAACAGACAAAATCAGTCAACAGCCGAACAACTGAGGAAACCGGACGACCCGGGGAAAGGAACCGTCCTATCGCAAGTTACTGATAAATTATATCGCATAATGTTCTACACCTCTCCCTGATCGAGATTCCAACTCATAACATCAGTTTTGATAGGCACTGCTTGCATAGGTAAATCCAACTTCCATACGATCACGGCCACGACGGCTGCTGCTATTGGCGCGTAAAACGGTTCCGTATAAGGCAGATTTCATACAAATGGTCATTCAAGGGAAACGAAAAGAACCTATCCCGATCCTTTACTTTCACGCTCGCTATTTTGGTGATGTCCTCTTTACTAAATAATTATAGGCTTGGTGGTTCCGTTGAACGTATCTATCACATTGAGCTTATAATAAAGGATACTACATTTACATACATGTCTGCTCCATACCGTTGCCTATACCTCGAAATTGACAGTGATAGGCGGTTAAGAAATACACTGTTAGACAAAACAGATCATTTCAATGTTCCCGTTGTGAACTTTCCATTTATACGTAGCAACAATCCAGCAGGACCCGCATATGGAGTGTTAAATGTGATTATGAAATATAGCCATCGTCTGCTGTATTATAGAGTTGCACCAATTTACATCAGGTACACCTTATATGTCACAGAAAAGAAAACCACAACTTACACATTTTATCATTGTATCATATCCGTGATCGTAAAGTCGCTTCTTAGAGAGTGCGAATCCAATAGGAGAAGTTTTTTTCTTTTTTTTAAGCAACATAATGTGTTTCGTTATTAATTCCAATTAAAGTGATGAATATGTAGACTATATTAAGTCTATGAGAAAACCATGCAAAATTTAAAATTGCGACGAGAGGCAAGGTCCGAAAATCAGTTGCATATCATATGTGCCCTGAAAGTAACGTGTAGTGACTCCATAAATGCCATCAAAAGTGCAAATGGGTCGATCTATTTTTAGAACAGATTCAACTACCAGAGAAAAATATTCAAGTGTAAAATTGCTCTCTTTGAATACCAACGTACTGTCGATTGAAGAGACGAATAATGTAGTGTTTTTTTGTTTTAGAGGCAACTGTTATATCTTAACCGTTTAAAGTCAATGTAATCATTAAAGCATACAAGTTGCCAACTTTCCAAATACGGAGAGGTAAAAAGGGAATGATCTAGTATGGTGTTCCAAAAAGTTAATAACTTGTAAGGTAACTCCTAAATTTGTTTCTTTTTGTTATCGTTGTAACACACAGGGTTACAATATTCAGTATGTAGAAGGTTTTGGCTTTGCAAATTAGTATTATAGTACTTTTTGAAGAAATTACAAGTGGTGATTTTAAAGACAAACGTGGGAAATTTCTGACTGATAGTAGGATTTTTCCTGAAAATAATCCACCAATACTGATTAGAAATCACATAAATTATATTTATGTTGAATCAAATGCATAAACATACTTGATATACAATAGCTGTGTTGTAGCTGGTGCGAATCTAATAAATGAGGTGATATAGTTGCTGTAAAGAGCTCCTTTTCAACTACAAGAGTAAAATATTACTATTATCACCAAAATATTCTTCATGTGATGCACCACATATACACTTCCTCTCTAATTCTGTAAACTAGCACTTAAACTGCATGCGTTTTAGTCTTAATTAACAAATTATTACAAAATTTCAGCAAACAATCACTAAAAGTACCTTTCATGGTGTCCCATGTTTTAGTTTGCTACCTCCCCTGAAATACTCTTCAATGTGTATATTGGAAATGCATGCTTTAATGAAAGGCGGTAACTATGTCATTCCTGATGACCAAGGTTGGCTTAAATGTGCTTTTTAGTATAAATCAGAGTTTGTCCCAGCACAACATTATGCTTCTACTGCCATATGTGTCCCATTGTCCAATGTAACAAGCCTACTCAAAGACATTTACGGCCTACACGTAGGTGCCCAACTTGTTGTGATGATGATTGACCTCCCCTGAAAGTCTTCTTATTCTATATAGAAATGGAATATTTGCAATATACATTTCTATGGTAAACTTTCAGACATGTCCAAGATATAGAGATGGCATGGGAGTCTATTGGAAACGACAGAAGATGACCTACCGATTTCCATCTCATCCTGCAAAGAGTTATGCGAAATGTTCAAGAGGCATACGGGCATCAACATGTAAAGATTTGGCTGATAACCATAACATTTCTTACAGTTGCAGCAGGTAAAAATATTATCAATTACTAATCTATATATATTTTAAAAATGGGAAGGATCTACATCTACATAAAAACATTAAAAAAAATAATAACTTCAAAATGATCTCTTGATTTGCTTATCATTCCTCTTTTGCCTTTACTGATTATTAAAATTGAAGGGCGTTACTACAACCACACAGAAATGTAAATGTACAAAGGACTTGAAGTACACATTTTAAATGATTTACCTAATATAGAAAATACATGTGTGTACATTACCAAACTAACTGTATTTAACGTTCGCAACAAGTATTTAAACTCCATACAAAACCAACTTTTTTCGAAATAATATTATGAAGATATGTATACTATAGAGGGCAGTGATCCCTGTGCCATATTATCATCTTGGTAGATGTATGGTAAGTTATTACTGCTGGGGTTTAATATTTCATATAAATTCCGTTTAAATCGAGTTCTCACTACAGTAACCGTTGTTTTGATCTAGCTATTATGCTTTTCAAAATATAAGGAACCAAAAAGGGGTCATTTTTGAAATATTAAATAGAATTATAGAGATAAGTGCCCATAAACCATATTCATATATATTCTGACTCAGTATTATGAAAACAGTTGAAAGCAGTTGATATTTTATGCAGAGAAGACGGTCATGTCTCCCGTACATGTACCAACCCTCTAAACCCCTCAACAATAAACAACAACAAAGAAACAAGCGAAAAATAAACACATATAGTACAACCTTGCGGTATCAGCAATATTACATCTTGAAATATTTGGGAGTTAAGCACATTTCTTATCGAAGCTTATTAATGTGTCAATCGTCTCAATGTTCCGAGTTGATTTGTTGGTGTATCATTATTCTGTGCTATGCGAAGCTGTTTATTAAAAGGAATCTTCTCCTTACTATGGGGGCCCGGGTGGCACAATGAGTTAGGTCGTTGGATCTAACAACTCATACAAGACTATCACCAATACCGCGTGGGTTCGCGCCCGGCTTTGCAAAATACACAAAAAGAGTGCACTCGACTCGCAGGCGCAAGTGATAAAGTTTACCAGTGGCTTGCGCATGATCGGTGGTTCTCTCCGTCGTCTCCGGGTACTCTGGCTTCCTCCACCACTAAAACTGGTCGCCATGATATAGGTGAAATATTGTTGAAAGTGGCGTTAAAACACAAAAATTCAAAAAATCAATCTCCTTACTATATATTATAAAGATACCGGTATGTGGAATTCAATAATTGTTACAACTGATGGATTACAATAAATGATTTAATATTGTATTTTTTTTCCTTCAGATTCTAACATTCAGCAGTCATCACAATCTATAGAAGTATTTTCCCAGAGAACCCAAATACCCTGACAGAGAGGAAGAATTAAAAAAATATTTAATTCTGCAATGAAAACATAGTCCAGACATTTTCAAACGCTAATTTCACATATTAGTTTGCTTTAGGGAATTATATCTTAAAGTTCAATGTTATATTATTCGAAAATGATAACAGAAGCTTTTCAAGTTATTATGAAATATGTTGCACCAGGACAAGACGACATAGTTATACAGAATGTTTGTAAGAAGTTGTCATTTGTATCTAATGATTCTGATGACAAACGTCTCATAGACAAGTTGTATTTGTATTTGTTTTTTGTTTACATGTAAAAATTGTGAGTGTACAGCAGATATGTATTGATTTTTCGAAAGCCGTACAACGAACATTCCCTTGTATATTTGCATGTAAAATCATAACACGAATTTTCATGCAAGCTGTTAATATCATATTTTTCTTCCTCAATATTAACTATTCTGGCATTTTGTTTTGTTTTTCTTCGAACATCACGTAAACCGGCATAATCACTAAAAATAAAGCAATTTAGGACATGTTGTTTTTATCTGAAACAAACCATCTGAGCTTTTTATATTTTGTTTTGTCCTTGGTAGTTACTTTCTTAAATCCGCAGTTGAGAAATCGAATCATCGTTTTCGTAACCTACAAAAGAGATTGTTACCGTACAGAGCACGTGGCACTCTCCAAGCAATGTATGCATTATTTTGTCAGAATTACATAATTATGATGCCACTACAACCGTCCGTTGATTTTATTTTGTTATATAGATATGACTTTTTATTAAATTAAATATTAGTTTCATCTCTCAGCATTATGATATGTTTGCAGCTGTACACTTGAAAGGTTTGAATTTTTATGTTGTGCGTTATCCAGCTGTTCCTAGGTACAAAGGTCAATGCCACAAATAATTCCATAGCGCATATGATGGCAACTAATAGGTTTGCGCCGCTCTGGTTTCAATCAAAATGAAATTTCCCGTGATCTCAACATACGGCAAGGTACTGTGTCCAAAATACTCAGACGTCAGTCTCAAAGACGTACTGTTAAGCTTAAGGCATCATTTGGTCGGCTACGAAACACGTCAGCACCAGATGATCGAATTTTGTATTGCATTTGTCGAAGTAATCGAATGAAATCGTCATCAGTTCTCCGACAGTTGGGGCAAACCAGAACTAATATTATACTTTCACGTGCAATTGTAAACAGACGTTTGCTCAGCCAGGCCCCTTAAGGTATGCAGACAATTTCAACGACCTAATGATTTGGGCAAACAGCATCGTCGCTATGGTTTAAGACATTGGTGCCATGTAATATACACCTAATGAGTCCAGGTTTTTGCTTTATCGCTCTGACGGAAGAGTCTGTGTGAGAGGACAGCAAGGTTAATGGTTGAGGGAGGACTGTGTTGTTGGCACTGTAATGACATGTGGAGGTTCTGTTCATGTTTGGGGCGGAATTCATCATGGCGGAAAAACTGACTTGGTTGTGCTTCCAAATTCTGTCAACGTCGACAGATATCGACAATTGTTGCACACATATCTTATCCCATATGCTAGACAACGTTTCAGACGAAATGGTCTGCTTAAACATGATAACGCCCCGCCTCATCGTGCGCGCGTAGTACATGGATTTCTCCAGCAAAAAGAAATATACCAGTTGCCAAGTCCAGCATAGTCGCCCGATTGCCACCCTATAGAGGATGCGTGGGGTGATCTCGACCAAGCTGTAAGAAGTCGCGACGTTCAACCATCAAATTTTGATGAACTTGCCACAGCACTACAGCAAAAACTTATTGTCGACCATTTTTAACCGATACTTTTAATTTAGAGATAAAATTCAATGTATTTTCACCATTGTTTGAAGTATTTTTTGGTTTCTCATTACAACAGTTTCTGTTTCTCTAGAAAAAAAGGTCCACACTGATATGAAAAGTACATTTGAAGAAACATTAATGATGCTAATTCATTCCCTGAAAATTTCATAGAAATTGCAAATAACAAATGAAAAATGCATGTATTTTTACCTAGTTTTGTTACACTCCTGACACCTTTTTTATATATCAACTAAAGTGAATATTTCAACAAAAATACGTGTTGAAATTGGAGTCCAATGAATAAAACAGGCCATCAGCATATAATTTAGCAATTATCTATTAGAGGAGTACTAATTTGTTTGATATTCAGATTTAAAATTGACCGCCAGCAGCTGTATCAAGTAACTTAGGGGAGTAAAATACTTGAAAAATACATTCTACCAAATTGATTTATTTCTCAACTGCTTTCTTATTACATCAGTAAAGTTCACATTTATTTTGTTTATTCACATTGTTTTAATATTTTGTTTGGTGGTAAGTACAAAAATAGGTCAGGAGTGTAACAAATGTTCAACTCGGTGGAGACTTGTTTTCGATGCTGAAGAAGGAAGGACTCACCCTAACTTTCCTCTGTATGTTTGCATTTTGATGATATTATATGAGATTGGTAATTTTAGAAATATAGTCTATTGGTAAGAATGACGGTAACGTGTATTGGCAGCCATAGTTGTCGACTGATCAAAATCTCAGCAAAAGTTTTGAACTAGATACCATATAAAGGAATATCCACACTAATATTCGTTCCAATCTGCTCATTCGATTCAGAGGAAATTAATTTTTAAAAACATAATTATTACGACGGACACCAAATGATGGAAATAACCCGGTAAGCTAAAAAGTAGGGTTTGTGTCAGGGGTGTAACATTTCATGTTGATAGTTAAATACATAGCTATTTTCCTATGAATGAAATAATTATTCACAAAACATTAATATTTTAATTACCAATATGTATATACTTCATTTCCGCTTTGTGAAAATTAGAATGTCTTAATCATTTTTGAAAAACTCTTTGAAGTGCTCATGATTAAATAGATTATTTTTCAATCAGCGGATTAAATAAATTATAACAAGGAGATAAAATGCTACACATATGATATAATTGCATTGCAATACCTCAACAAGACACACATGGTCAGTTTCAGTCAACCATATTATCTAAATCTTACTAAAATGTAAGTGCAATAGTGCTTGTATTTAACTTGATCAAAGCGTTACACTCCTGCCATATATGTTTTGGCCACACAAAAGAACTGGTGGTCATCAGATCATTATGCTTGTCACTCATGATCTTTGACAGGACTGTTGACTAAATTAAAACAAAAAATATTATATTATTGTTGAGAAGTATGCTACATACCTAAATCATTTCACTTTTAGACAACACAAATAGTTTTATTGACCTTTAATTTTTTGATACATGGTAATTTTATCTATCTGGTTCTGTCTTTAAAATTACCAAAAAAAATGCATAAAATATGTCTGAAATTTTACCTAAAATATCAAAGTTTTCCATAAGATATATTTTTTCTACTGTACAATTATTTGTTTTCTAATTACACAGCATGGCAGCTGTACATGTATCTTTGCAAATGTCACACTAAAAGTGTTACACTCCTGACATTTTTGTATACATTTATGGACGCTATTTTGTAGTGGTAGCAGATAATGCCATGGAATTTTGCAGCAAGGTTCTATGTACCGCAATGCATATTATAATGTAAGAAGATCCAATTTAAATCATCACATGTAAGAATGGTCAATGATAAAACTAAAAGGGTCATTTTTTTTAAACAGCCCATTTACACAATATCCTTTAAAAAGAGCAACCTTAGCTTGCAATAGCCGGCATATATTGATTTTTAAAAATCACATTAAAATATTCTGCTCAGAAACTTGACCTGAAATGATTTTTGGTTAATTAACCCACTTTAAAAATTATGTGGATGCCCTCATTTTCTATAAAGTCAAATTGAAAACCAGGTGAACGATTGTAATCAGAGTTGGTGGAAGAAAAAATGATAACCATTGCAAAAACAATATGTCTTTTTATTTTGCAAACGAGGAGAATACCTAATTAGGAATTCCAATCAGCCAATTCTTTTTGTGAACTAATATAGCAATTATACCATGATATTAATATACTTAAATACAATTGTGTATGTGTTTATATTGTTTTTAAATTGTTTTGGGACATATAGATGTCTGGCATGGTAACGCTGATATACTTATTGCAAAATTTCTGTTAAAGTACATGTGAGTTCAGATGGAGATGGAGACGACGATGATAGTGACGAGTCAGTAACAAAACAAATGAAAGGTGGTGATGGGGAGCCTCACCAACAGAGGTCATCTGATGGTGAAGACACCTCAGAGCAATTTGTTGACTTTAATAGTAATTTATCTGTGGAGGTGAAGAAGGGAACTATGAATGAGGCATTGCCTCAGGTATTTGCACATACCATTGTGAATGCATTATGTGAGGTCAAGAATAATCCAAAGCTTGAAAATTATTATATACCATCTTTTCTTGCAACAGCTACAACTGTGTCGGTTCATATGTACATTGTAAAAGAGATAGGTTGTTTAGTTCTGAAGGTTTGCCAATTTTTGATGATTCTGGTAAAGAACTTAATTTTGGCACAATTATTAGTATTTGGTTGTCATTGAATTTTGATCGCCTTGCCAATATAATACTTGATGATGAATTTGAAGGAAGATGCAATCCTAGATGCAATTTGATGAATGCAGTTGGAGACTCATACAATATTTATCAAACTGAATTATCAAATTATCATTAAAGGATGCAGACAAGAAAATACCAGTCAAAATAGAAATTGCTTTGGCTTTGTGGACTCATGGTACATTATTTTTTAGTAATGTGAAAGATTCTTTGGATACGACACAAACTTTATTTGAGGAAAAGATCATTAGAGCAAATTGATTCAAGTCAGCTTGACCTTTTTGATTCCTAATGAAATTAATTTCCATTTCCTTAACAATTGTTTTTGTGTAGATTGGAATTCGAAGATTAGGTCCCCTCTTTTTGAAATTCTTGTCTGTCGATTCCGTGATAGTTTTCCATACAGCAGGCCTCTAGTACTAGTAGTAATACCTGAGCCGGCAAAATTATATATTGTGCATTGGTGAAATGATCAGTCTCAAATTGTTTCAACAAGAAACACAAATCTGGCATTGTTGTGCCTAGTGTATATAGCATATGCTGCTACTTTACTTATTTTATCATTTTTATTTCAATTATTGTAGAAATTTCTTCAAGCAGTTTTACAGGTCATATTATCATGGCCAATGCCAATAATGCAGAAATGGCAAATACAAAAGTCAATGGAAACCGCTTAATGTGATGTGAACCTTTACCCACTTGATATCTACAATGTAGGTGTCCTGCAGCCAAACAGAAATAGACACAATAAAAACAAATATGTGCAGATTTGCTTTAACTCTAAAGACTACATACTTTTACAGTATATTTGCAAGTTTTATTTAATTTTGATAGACATCTTTGTTACAGATTATGCAGAGTGCTACATGGTTCTGATTTGTTATCTAAGGGACCCGACACAGTATGAGGGCCCTATCGGAAATTTGCTTATACTGTCTTCTCTGAAACTGCAAAATTGTTTAAGATGGAAATTGGCCAGAAATTTCCCTATATCATATATGGTCAGCTACTTTGTGGCGATCGGATGTCCATAACGACAGGCACCACAGGACGTAGTCTACCGGTAACATATATAACCCTATAGGAAATTGTATGAAGGCTTTTTGGTAACTTTAAACTTTAAACCCAAACTACAAATGAATGATCATTGGATCTTTCTTAACTGAGCTGATGTTTATATGGATATAAGAAATCCATAACTGCTGTCGTCACAGCACAAAGATTATCATAAGACCTAATGAGAAGCATGTTTTCAAAATATTCTTTTTTGAAGCCACCATTTAAAGTGAATTTGTATATACTGTTACTAGTATGATACTCCATTAAATTAAAATTTCCTGTGTACATCACAGGGATGGTTCCTGTTTATAAAAATTCTGCAAAATGTACAGCAATGATTACCGACAATACCGGTATGTAATGCTGCTTTTAAAATTGTTATATTTTGTGTGTAACAGAAATTCAAGTTCCTGGCACCCCTTAATTTAGCATATAAATTTATTGGGAAAACGTTGTAAAATTTGTCTCTGAAACCATTGAGACGATGTGAGTGATATAGTCTCAAGCTAGCCACTAGTTTGTCTTGGTTTTATCATCCCCTGGCCAACGAAGTTGCGAAGGGATATAGTAACGCTTCCGTCCTTCCTTCCGTAACATCCTTGTGAACACTCTAAAATCAACATATTTTAATGAATTTTTGCCAAACTTGGTACATAATTAGTACTTAGGAGAGTCTTGAACCATGTTAATTTTCAAGGTCATAGGTCAAACTGTCAGGTCACGGTCAAATTTTCACACTGTAACATCATTATGAACACTCTATAATCAACATCTTTGAATGGAGTTTAACCAAACTCGGTACATACTTAGTCCTTAGGAAAATCTGGAAATCTGTCGATGTTGAAGGTCATAGGTCAAAGGTCAAGATCAGAGGGTCAAATTTTTACCCCTGAACATCCTTCTGAACACTTTGGAGGCAACATCCTCCAATGAATTTTGACAAACTTGGTACATACTTAGTCCTTAAGAGAATCGAGAACCTATTGATTTCAAGGTCAAGGTCACCGTGTCGATGGTTTAGGCGAGGGGATATGCCATGCTTTGCGTTGCCCTTGTTAACCCCTCGCCAACGAAGTTGCGAAGGGATATAGTAACGCTACCGTCGGTCCTTCTGTAACATACTTGTGAACACTCTAGAAACAACATCCTTCAATGGATTTGATCAAACTTGGTACATACTTAGACCTGAAGAAAATATGGAAACCTACTGACTTTCAAGGTCATAGGTCAAAGGTCAAGGTCACTGGGTCAATATTTATGTTCGTATGTCTGTCTGTCCAGACTAACTTCCAAATCTGTTGTCCGATTTCCACCAAGCTTTGTGGAATTTAAGATCATGATATGTGCACTTTGCCGTATAAAGGATTATATTGTCCCTTGAGTGTTACCCCTGTTATGCCTATTTTGACTTGGAAAGTTTGAGACATTTAGTATGAACTTTGTCATCGCAAATTCTCCTACGTGATTAATTAGAAAATCATGAAACTTTGTATATTGCAAGATCCTAATAAGGAATGAGTAATGTCCCTTGATATACCAAAGTGTATCGTGCACTACTCGTCAAAAAAGTGAAAAATAAATATTTCAAAGCTGAAGATGGCAACTGATGTTGAAACTTTATGTAAGATATTGACAGATGAACGTATTAAGCAACTATTATTAAGTTTACAAGGTACACAACACACAGAAATTGAGAGTGAACCGAGTGAAAATGTAAACAAAGTAAAAATGGCGACGTACGCCAGTGTTGTTTCTAATGAACATTATACTGAAACTAGACACAATGAACAACCCACATCTACTGATTCACACACTCCAGATGCACAAACAAATCCGAGTGAAATCGTGAAGCCGATCTTTTTAAAAGATCAAGATGTACATGGTTCTGTGAAACCACCTCGACCACAATGGCTGACAAACGTAGAAATATACATGGCAATCGGTTCTAAGGTCCCTGCCGAATGTATAAAGGGAATTCAGAGAATACGGGAAATGTGGCGTATCTACATGGATAACAAGGGTGACAGACTGTCGCTGTTATTACAGGGGATAAACCTACGTGGCAGGCAGGTACCCCTACACTCTCAAAACCCTCACAACCCATCTAGGCTACAACCAGATACTATCCGCATAAAGGTGAAGAACATCCCACTTTCTGCGGATGATGGACAGATTCATCGAGTCCTAACTTTACAAGGCTGCGAAATCCAGGGACTTTTCAGAGAAAGGTTACGTGTAAAGGGCAAACTGACAAATTGTGAAACAGGTGATAGGCTTGTAATATGCAAAGTCCTCAAAAGACCCATCCCAAGAAATTTGCAGATTGGAAAATACATAGGTAAAATTTTTCATAGTGGTCAACCAGAATTTCAAAATAGAAACCCAGATGAGAGAACAAAAACTTGTCACAAGTGTTTGAAACCTGGGCACTTAATATATGAATGTCCCAATGACTGGGTCTGTAGAAAATGTGAACAAAGTGGCCATCAAATGATAGACTGTCCACAAGATTTTCGTGACAATGAAGCTGATGATCCTGTACATATTAGTGACAAATCTACAGAAATACAACCTCTGGTAGTAAACACAGAAGCTACAACAAAATCAAAACCAGAAGCATTACCTGTATCTAAAACATCAAATGGGAACAACAAGCAAAATGCTAACAGGTCAGGTCCCCAGAAAACTGTTAAAATGACAAATAGTGACAACAATAACACTGACAAATCACAGTCATCAATTGATAGATTTATAAGAACACCACAGAGAAGGCTAGCTGCAAATGCCAGGACACCACCAACACCAACAGAAGATCTGCATGACAAAACTAGTGGGACAAAAAAAAACAAAATCAT
The DNA here is from genome assembly GCA_002080005.1 of Gigantidas platifrons. Taxonomy (NCBI): domain Eukaryota; kingdom Metazoa; phylum Mollusca; class Bivalvia; order Mytilida; family Modiolidae; genus Gigantidas; species Gigantidas platifrons. Next base: position 116,488 of record MJUT01008101.1, read on the forward strand.
AGTAAAATAAACTGTTTTAAAAACTTAAACATGTTTTATTCAAGATTTGACCTTAATATTTTATGCAATATAGGTACATGTACATGTAAATAAAAAAAATGAAAATGAAAAACAAATTTAAGCTCTTATCAAGAGTAAGCCTATTAAATCTCAGATATATTTATATTTGCTTAATGTGTTTTAATATACTAGTAACATATATATTTGGAATTTTATCTTATACTAAATTAATATTAAAAAAAACAAAAAACCGCAAAAATGAAGCTCAAAATAGAGTACAATATTTTAATGATGAAATACATGGCTATATGGGAGATAATCATTATTTAGTAGACATTGGTTTGAAGAATGTCCAGAAGAATATTTTAGTTATATTGTTTACATTATTGAGTATATTTATCACATGTAAATCAATGATATTAACAAAAAAGAAATTGATGAAATATTGTGACTACAAAGTAAAAATTATTATGAGTATATTTAATTTTATGTCCAAATTGTATGATGTAGAAAATCATATATATATATATTGTATAGTTTATAGATCGGTAATATTTTATACATCTGAAAAAGCTTATAACCAAGTTGATTTTTACGATCTGATACTATCATTAGTTAATCAGCTGATCAATGTTGACACGCGAAACATATACGGGTTTTTACCTATTCTATTTATAGTACACGAAATACATTTTGAAAAGCGTAAACAAATCGATACGTTTAGCAGGCGAAACTATATTACAATGAAAATGTTAGAACTAATATATTTCAAATACACTCTACGACGTAATAACAATGTACAAAAATCAATAACTTACCTGTGATATCCATTTTTTTTTGTCAGAGACACTTTATTTGTTTTCTTCAGTAAAAGAAAATCCAGTTGATATATTTTCACTTGGAAATATACACTGCGAATCATGTGAAAAGTACGGAATAATACAAGTCTTAACTAGACAACTTGGAAATGAATCTATGAATTATATATCCATAATAAAACTAGAAAAACTTTTCTTTATAGCCACATCTGATTTTACGGAATCACATATACCCGACACTATATTCGTAAAACAGTTAGATAACATGTCATCATATATAGACATAGTCCGTACACTTCTTCATAACATACATATATATAATCCTATTAGTGAATATATACTGAACTTTGTAAGTTCTCAATTATCATGCATAGTAATTAATTTTTCGAAACCATTATGGATGTGTTTAAAAATACAAACACACATGTGGTACAATAACTGGGTAGTAAATCACGTGTTTCATGTAGTATTAATAACGGTACACTATCCAAATGAGGTCATTTGTACTTTTATATTTGTTTATATTGTAATGATGTCAAGTAAAGAAATTGTAAATAAATGTGGTACTATGATTGTTAAAGAATATGGAATGTATTTTATAGTATTTTTATGTGTGAAAATTTCAATATACTCAATACTTAAATACTTATGACATCAAAAAATGCAATTAATTTATGTAGTCTCAATGTAAAAGGTATAAATTTAAAAGAAAAAAGAAATAGGGTTATAGAATGGATTAAAGCGCAAAAAAGTTTAATAACATTTTTACAAGAAACTCATGTTGATGTAAATATAGAAAATGATCTCAATCACAAGTCAGACTATGATGTATTTTGTAGTCACGGGACAACAGCAAGTTGGGGGGTTGCAATTTTTCTGAAAAAATCGCTCCATTATGAATTGATTAATAAATACAATGACACCGATGGAAGGTTAATGCTAATTAATGTAGAGATAAACAATACAATCTTTACTCTGGTTTGTATTTATGCACCAAATTGTAGAAGTTCGAGAAATTCTTTCTTTAAAAAGGTAAGTGATACAATTCAAGAGCATGGTATCGGTATTCCAATAGTCGGGGGAGATTTTAATGAAACATTAAAAGTAATAGATAGAAAAACTTCACGTTCAAATCAAAACAATCTGCCGGTAAGTAGTTTTAAGAATTTAATTAAATCAAACAAACTAGTAGACATCTGGCGATATTTAAACGGAAATATACAACAATATACATGAAGAAGAAAAGATAGGTCACAAGCTAGCAGAATAGATTTAATTTTAATAAGTACAGATTTTATAAACTTAATAGAATGTTGTAAAATTAAACCAGCTGTTATACAGTCGACAGATCATCAAAGTGTATTTTTGAAATTTAATCCTGGATTAACTGAAAAAGGTAATGGATATTGGAAAATAAACAATTCAATTTTAAAAGAAGAAGAATATAAAAAAAATAATCAATAACCTTATCGATAGGTATTTAAATACAAAGAAAACAATTGATATTATATTATTATGGGATACATTACAAATTGAGATAAGGGAAATAACTACAGTTTATTGTAAAAATAAAGCTAAATCGACGAGAGAAAATCTTAGAAATCTGGAAAAAGATTTAGAATTTAAAATAAAATTAAAAGATGGTCAGCAATACGATGATGAAAATCTAGATAAAAATATTGATGAGTTAGAACATAAAATAAGCAAAATATACGAAAATAAAGCGAAAGAAGCGCAAGTGAGGTCTGGGGAAAAATGGGTGGAACTGGGAGAGAACAACAACTCTTATTTTTTAGGCTTAGAAAAAAAGAGACAAGCTAAACAATCTATAAATAAATAAAAAAATGAAAATGGGGATATAATATGTAAACAAACAGAACTAGTAAAAGAAATAAAAAAAATATTATGAACAGTTATATAGTTCAAAAAACCCAAATAAAGAATCTTTAGAAAATTATATATTAAACACTAAGATAGAAAATAAAATAGATGACAATGATAAATTAAGCTGTGATGGGAAGGTAACAGTAGAAGAATGTTCATATGCTATTCATAAAATGAAATTAAATAAATCCCCAGGTTTAGATGGATTGACTGTCGAGTTCTATAGAGTATTCTGGAACAAACTTAAATATATTTTAACTGATGTCCTAAATAAAGGAAACGATGAACAGTGTCTTACTTATTCACAACGTACTAGTATCTCAACTTTGTTGTTTAAAAATGGGGATCATTTAAATCTAGATAACTATCGCCCTATCTCCCTTTTAAATGTAGATTTAAAAATCTTATCACATGTTCTTGCTCAAAGACTAAAAAACGTATTGCCAAAAATTATTAATGAAGATCAAACTGGTTACGTAAAAATCCGATTCATCGGTTTTAACTTGAGACAAATTCAAGATGTCATAGACTATGCGGATCTTTATAAAATTGAGGGGGCAATCATATTTATAGATTTTTCAAAAGCTTTCGGTTCTTTGGAATGGGATTTTATGTTTGAAACTTTGAAACATTTTAGATTTAACGAATCTTTTATCAGTTGGGTTAAACCACTATATAGTGATATACAAACATGTGTAATGAATAATGGTTGGGTGTCTGAAAATTTCAAAAACTCTCGTGGAATACGTCAAGGATGTCCTTTATCAGCCTTGTTATTTGTTTTATCTGTCGAAATCATGGCCCTAAATCTGAGAAATAGCAAAGATATAAAAGGGATAACAGTCAAATTAGATGAAAAAAATCACAGTATTAAAATTTCACAGCTAACAGATGATACAACCCTATTTTGCAATAGTAAAGAAGACGTCTTAAAGGCAATGAACGAAATAGAAATATTTGGCTCTTTTTCAGGTTTATTATTAAATAGAAACAAAACAGAAGGGGTATGGATTGGTAAACTAAAAAAATGTAAATACAAAATTGCTGGAATCAATTGGACTGAGAAGCCGATTAAATCACTAGGAATATATTTTGGTAACAACAATGAAGAATGTCAAAAACTAAATTGGGAAAATAAAATAGAAAAGATGAATAAACTATTTTGTGCATGGGGAAAAAGAAACCTTTCTATATTAGGAAAAATTGTAATCATTAAATCATTAATGTTACCCTATTCACATTTTTGGCCAGTGTATGTTTAGTACCAGATATAAATCTTAAAGAAATAGAAAAGACATGTTTCAAATTTATATGGAATGGTAAACCAGATAAAGTTAAAAGAAATTTGATTATAAATTCATACGAAAAAGGGGGATTGCAAATGATTGATATCAAAAGTTATTTCATAGCTCTAAAAGCATCTTGGGTAAGTAGACTGGTAACCGGACATATTTATAATTGGAAGCTTATACCATTAAAATATTTTAATGCAACTGGTGAAAACTGGTTAGTATTTAGCATGAACCTAGATAGCACAAAATCATTAAATTATTTAAAAAAAAATACCAGAATTTTATAGAGAAGAAGTCAAATGTTGGAATTTATGTGGTGGCGGTCAAACAAAATCACCTGTCACATTCATAGATATCAGAAAGCAAATTATTTGGGGGAACAAGCACATTACATTTGAAAATAAATCAATTGTTTTTGAAAATTGGATAAAAAGTGATTTAATTTATGTTAATGATATCTTAGACGCTACAAGAACTTTATCAAGCAAATTCATTCTAGAAAAGTTGAAGTTTAAATCCAATTGGATTGCAAAATTCAACATGGTGAAAACATCGTTTCCAAAAAAACTGGATAAAGATTATTAAAACAGAAAATTCAGTCAAAAGTACTGTAAATATTAAAAGAAATAAGATTATATGGAAAAATAACTATATTGAGACTTCATATTTATCGAATAAAATACTATATAATTCACTGCGTTTTAACAAAACAGAGTCTTCTATAGGAGTTGACAAATGAGTAAAATATTAGATATTCAAGAAAAACCTTACATGATACCATTATACAAATTTATTTTTTCATATTTGGAAGAAAACAAACTGAAAATATTTAGATGGAAGTTAATACAATACATCATTCCTACAAAAAAAATATTATTTCAATGACAAATTGTGAATGATAATCGATGTAACTTTTGTGGAAATGAAGAGGACTATCTTCATTACTTTATTACATGTTCTTTTTTGAAAACGTTTTGGGAGAAAATATATATTCTTTTTAAAAGTAATAATTTAGAATTTACATTATAGTTAAAACATTTTATATTTGGTTATAAGATATCTGATAATAATTATTATGGTGTTAATTATTTCATTACAATTCTTGGTTTTTCAATATATAAATCATATTATTTATCTGAACAGAAAACAAAAAATGTAAATGTTTATATAATTTTTATCTGTGAATTAAATAAAAGAATTGATGAGATAAAAAAATCATAGTATAAATAATAGTTTTTTGTATGCTATGAAAAAGAAAATATATAGTTCTTAGATATTATTATTTCTATTCTTAAAATGTATTTAAATTTGTATCAGCTGATTAATTCCCTGGATAATCAGTGGAGTGTAACAGGGTAAATCAAGAGAAGCTTGGACTCTTGATTAAATTTGTAACAAGCAAGAATTCAGAATAAATAAAATTATTATGTTGTTAAAAAAAAAAGATCCTAATATAAAGATGTGCACATTAGTAGGATATTCCAGTTCATTAAGTTTTACCCCTGTTATGCTTCTTTGGACTTAGAAAGTTTGAGACAGTTAGTATACACTTTGTCATCGCAATGTCTCCTACATGATCAAATTGACGTCATATTCAGAGCGAAAATCAAATATACCTGTACCTTGTCACATGATTGATGTTGGTCAAGTTTGTAAATCATATGCATTGCATATTATATCAAAAAGCCAAAGTTCCAGTCATAAATTCATTGCACCTGACCCGTGTTTCGTCTGCAAAAAGCTCACCAGCGACCCTCCTATTTAAGCAAACTTGAAAGTAAAATTTAATATGACATTTAATGGCGTTGCAAGTCCAAAATTCAAAATGTGTAAGCAGTGAATGTTTTCAACTGTTTGTATGTAGATTTCCATGTTTTGTTTTAAACATATTTTATTCACAACTGCATATGAATGGGATTGAGAAACATAATATGAATATACAAGCTCCCTCCTTTTTATATGTACAAGGCATACATTTAGAAAAGAATATATAACAATTATATCAATAATATAGGATAATTATTATATTTAGGACAGTTAAACAAAAAACGGTTGCTATCTTCTAATGGATCTCTACAATTTGGACAGTCATTATTATCAGATAAACAACCTTTAAATACATGTGCCTTCAGGTTACTAGCCTCATTTCTTATTTGACAATGAATTATGTTAAATTTCCTTATTCCAAAATTATAAAATTTCCATGTTATATTCTATGTTAGATCTTTAATATGTATGCAGCCTACACATATACCAAAAAGCGGTGATAAATTTCAGGTTATAAGTCCTGAAGCAATTTGTCGTTCTTAATGCATAATGTACTAGTGGGGCAGGATCTGCTTACCCTTTCGGAGCATCCGAGTTCACCCCGGTTTTTAGCAGGATTCGTGTTACTCGATTTTAGTTTTATATGCATGTTTTGTAGATCGTTGTTTGTCCTTTTGTCCCTTTTTTTTTCGCCATTGTGTTTTATATTCTTATTCGATATACATATTCTGATTACCTCGTTGGTATCTTCAAACTATTATTAACTCTACCATGTTTTATTGAAGTGTCTGTATCAAGCCAGGAAAGTAAATTGTCATGTATGTTTTCATTCAGTGGTATCGATTTTGCCGCTTTCTACCTTTTTGTATTTGATTTTGGGAATATTCCGACAATGTGATATTGTTTTTGTTCTTTATTTTAATGCTACTGTCGAACTGGTAGCTATTCTTCCCTCTATGAAGAGTTTGAAGATACGAATGAGGTAATCATAATCCGTATATCGAGGAAGAACAGACAAAACAAAATGGCCAAACAAAAAGTACAAAAGGACAAACAACGATCTACAAAACATACATTTATATATATAAATCGAGTAATACGAACCCGACTATAAATCAGTGGTGAACCCAGGTGCTCTGGAAGAATAAGGAGTTCCTCCTCCTCTAGTTACACCCGTCGTGTGAATCTAGTTACAAACCTGGTGATAAGTGTGACAAACATGCAGAAAACGAGTTAAAATGTAAACTGATACGTTTATCAGATGGCATATACAAATATATAAACATCCTTCAATAAGATTATGCATCTATAAATAGGCTTGTTTCAATACTGTAATGACCTTAATTGGATTTAAGGAAATACTGCCACCATAAGACCCTTTACCAGTTAAAAGTCTATAATTAAGGTCTAGAGCAGCTGTCACTCTAGAATACATATTGTACATCTCCATTGTACTCGTGCCATCCCACCCTATTTCAATAACAAACGTTTTAGGCTCACAAAATACCAGATTAGAAAAACCAGCTCCATGAGGTCCAATAATAACATCTGCCCAATTGAAAAGTTTTATATGTTCTTCAAGTGTATCATTACCAAAAAAAAGCTTAACATATTTGCTAACTGTATCGAGTTGTTTAATTAATGAATCGTGTTCGATATATGATCTTACTCCTGCTCGTCTCTGTATTACTAAAATATGTTTGTTCTTGTTGTTTATTAGACTTGTATTATTTTTGACAAAAACTGTGCGAACACGCTGCAACAATGGTGGTTGAAAAAAGGTAGACATGCCACCATTATGGGGGTTTGGTAAGTGGCAGTATGGTCCCTCATTTGCTATGTATAGATTAGTAGAATAATATACATGACCAGGGCTTTTCCATTTCACTACTCGACTTTGTAGATGCATGGGTAAAAGTGCAATATATCTTTGAACAAATGGTGATAGCGCTGCCAATATGGGGCATTTATCTGGTATAAGTTCAAATAGGTACAAAATGCGTGGTAAAACCTCATGAGCAAAATGTCCCTTAGCAGTAGGATATGCTTCTAACACAGAAGCCAAACATTCATATTCCCATATTTTCGGGGGCTTTGCCCAATTCTGAGAAAGTCCATCAGGAACTTTCAGCACATAGTCCTGCCATTTGTAAATATATATGTCTGTGAAAATGGTACCGGGAACAGCATCATGAACACGGTTATCAGAGACGAATCCGCTTTTTATCATTCGTATAAAAACCTGATTAGAACATGGCTGATTTCCCTGAATCCATTCTGGTGTTACATTGCGTCTGCATTCTAAGAAAACTGATGGATTTAACAGTTTACACTGACTTAGAATAAATTTAAATGCACCAATATCGAAAATCCGTTTCTCTGCAGTCTTATGTATAACGGTAGAAATTGTGTCAAAATCCTCTGTCACAACTGTTCTCATGTAGTGTCTTTCTGTCACACATTTGGACGATGTTTCATTGCATTTTTCAAAATATCAACGTCAACCTGACGAATCTTGTTATCAATATATACACTTCGTACATGCTCAATGCAGAACGAGATGTAGGAAATGGATTGTCTGCACCATACCGTCCACATGAAAAGGAATCGTGCTGAATTACATATGCCTTTACTTTTGTCCACACCACTGATTTGAGGAAATTCATATCCTCTAAGTATGAGTGTGGTCTAGTTTTATTTAATAGTAAAGATTTCATTTTTGGTATAGCCTCGTGTGTACCTCTCCACATGCCACCACTCATGGCAAAATTAGAATGTGATGGGTGATCTCTCATCACATGGAATTGCTTCCCTGATGCTATCCATTCATCAACTACTAACTTTTCTCTGCGCGATAATCGTGAATCAATATCTCGAATACCATATCGCTCTACATTTGGATCTGACGCAACTAAGAAACGCCATGCCATCTTGTTAGTAATTGAATTGCTAGTCATATTGATCATAGTGACATATCTATATGACTTCAGTTTGTCTATATTTTTTGATGGGAGTGTCCTATCATAATATATGTATATTTCCCAGTCCGGATATATATTTGACATCAGTTCAACATTTGCGATCGCTCCTTCTATGTAACGTGCGTTGCTGTCATAGAGAGAGTATACTATGACCCTTTTATCTACGTTATGCTTAATGAACATTAGGTTAGAACTACAGTCCATGCCTTTGACACAAGCTGTACGGATATCCCATTTTGTGTGTACGTATCCGTGTGACATCAACAAATCGGAAACGGCCCTGTCTCTTTCCAATTTTGTATTGTCAATTCAATGACCCAGTAATCTACTTCTATGTTCCAGTTCATTGTTTGTATGGCTTCTAGTTCACCTCCTTCAACATCTAAGATAAATATATCTATGTGACGTACTACACCTTTTAATATATAGTCTAGTCGTGAGCAGGGTACCCGCAGTTTCGTCTCATGATCCCCAATCCATCCTTTCTTATATTTCTCTGACATGTAGTTCACAATACCCCCTACAGCATCTGATCCTATGAATTCTTAGTATTGTAATTTCTAGAGCGACGACGATTCTTTAATAATTTTTTTGAAAATTATTAGGGTTTGCCTCGATCAAAATGCTTGTCCATTTAAATTGATCTTCTAAAAATTTAGAAATACTAAATAATTTACCATCTAATGCTCCCATCTCTACAATTGTGCCATTACATTTCACTGGATGTTTATGAAAACGTTCGTATAGCGCCACATTTTCCCTTGACTGACTATAAAACACCGGTCGTTTTGGAATGTCACAACTTGTAAGGTTTTGCTTAGCTGTTTTACCTGGCGATACAATCTCGTTCTGATCATTATCATGTCTATGTGGTATCACTATGCAACAAACAATCAAGCTAAATATAATTAAATAAACAATCTGCTTTCTCCTCATTCTTAGGCTGCACTAATAAACATTTCTTTATGACTGTGATGCCATCCATCCCACTGACTTAATAATAATAATATGGTTCAATGATTTTTGTTCAAGTAATGTTTAAATGTCAAATAGTTTTATTACGATATAAAAATGTAATAAACAAATTATAGTTGAGGAACTGGGTTTACCCTCGATTTTTAGTGGGGTTCGTGTTACTAGATTTTTAGTTCTATGTGTATGTTTTGTTTTTGTTTTTAAGTTGTTTGTCCTTTTGTATTTTTGCTTTTGGTCATTGTGTTGGCTGTTCTTCTTCGATATACGAATTCTGATTACCACCTTTGGTATTTTCAAATTCTCTCTAACATGTTATTGCTTATTTCTTAACCAGTGATCGTAGTCAGCTAGTCCCGTGCTTATTATTACATATTTCTTAACCAGCGTTCGTAGTCAGCTAGACCCGTGCCTATTGTTACAGATTTCTTAACCAACGTTGGTAGTCAGCTAGTCCCGTGCATATTATTACACATTTCCTAACAAGCGTTCGTAGTCAACTAGTCCGGTACCTATTATTACAGATTTTCTAACCAGTGTTCGTAGTCAGCTAGTCCCATGCCTATTATTGCAAATGTCTTAACCAGTGATTGTAGTCAGATAGTCCCGTGTCTATTATTTAGAGATTTGTTAACCAGCGTTCGTAGTCAGCTAGTCCTGTGCTTATTATTACAGATTTCCAGCGTTCGTAGTCAGCTAGCCCTGTGCCTATTATCACATGTTTCTTAACTAGCGTTCGTAGTCAGCTAGCCCTGTGCATATTACCACATATTTATTAACCAGCGTTCGAATTCAGCTAGTCTCGTGCCTATTGTTACATATTTTTTAACCATCATTTGTAGTCAGCTAGTCCTGTGCATATTATTGCACATTTCCTAACCAGCGTTCGTAGTCAACTAGTCCGGTACCTATTATTACAGATTTTATAACCAGTGTTCGTAGTCAGCTAGTCCCGTGCGTATTATTGCAAATTTCTTAACCAGTGATTGTAGTCAGATAGTCTCGTGTCTATTATTTAGAGATTTCTTAACCAGCGTTCGTAGTCAGCTAGCCATGTGTCTATTATTACAGATTTACAGCGTTCGTAGTCAGCTAGCACTGTGCCTATTATCACATATTTCTTAACCAGCGTTCGTAGTCAGCTAGCACTGTGCCTATTGTCACATATTTCTTAACCAGCGTTCGTAGTCAGCTAGCCCTGTGCATATTATCACATATTTATTAACCAACGTTCGTATTCAGCTAGCCTCGTGCCTACGCAGTCATGTTAAGGCAGTCCATACATTGAAAATAAAAAAAAACAGAGTTTTTACTTTTTGGTTCAATACACGCCATAAACCAATAAAATTATGATTGATCTACTCAAAATGAAAAATATATATATCAGAAATCAATCACAGATGTCACGTGATCACATTAAAGAGAAAGTAGCATCGTCACCGCTAAAACCGAACAGAACAACGGCATACCGATGCTCAATACATGTAATGAAGGAACGGTGGATTGGGGATATCCCATTCTTCAAGAAAAATGCGTGGCAAAGTGTTGAATTTCATCTGATTAAACGTGGGAATAGATTGAAAGGCCAAATATGCCAGAAAACCCCCCTTTTCCGAGTTCTATGGGATTTTTCTTGCTACGTTCAATCCTGTATTCTTTGCCATAGGAACTTATCGTATTTAATTATCAAATCTGTTGACTGTTTGAATTTTTTCAAGATCAGTCTTCGGGATGCGGTTGTTCTATTGGGTTTTTCATAATTTAATAAACAAATGCAAAACAACGATTATTTTAAAACACTTTAAAGATGTAAGGTTTGCGGACGTGTAAATATTCCGGATAAGTTACGTCACAGCAAACGTCATGTATGCAATCGTCGTTTTCATTTTCATTTATTTTTAATAATCAACGTAGTAACAATTTTCCTTCAATATATGTTTCACAGATTTGCTTTTAAAGAGCTCCCCCTTCGTCTCAAATTAATTTGTATTGTTTATCTGCTGAAATATCTGACAACAACGTTACCGTAGAATCTAGATACAATAACGTAACCCTCATTCCGCTAAGTGCTCCATTTAGGGTTACGAATCGGTCCGAATCAACGTGTGGGAGCAAATTAAAATTTTCGTTCCGTGAATATTTCACCTTTCTTTTTGCATATCTAGTATTAACTTATTATTCTCAACAATTTTTAAGTAATGGTGATACGAAATAAATGCTACAATCCCTGTTTCTATCTTCAAGACCGGTTTCGTATTTGAAAATTGTTACTTGTCCGCCATAACACCTTACATAGACTCTTGCGATGGGTGGAGGCTATCCATATATGCCAAATAAGAACAACTGTTACTACGAGAAAGTCGATTTTACAATAATATTTATCCAAATAAGGATATCTCAAAAACGAGGCAAGTCCGCGTGAACTAGCAACTTGTAAGCAAAATGTCGGACAGAAAGAAGATTACATACATTCAAATTTTCAGATGGATAAAAGTCTACCCTGGATTGATGCAGCGTTTACTAAACACATCAAGGTTTTACTAAATATATTTATCTTTCACCCCCGTTAATTTTGCCAACCAATTACAACGGAATTAGGATAAAAACGCCCGGTGTGAATCACTCCGGGCGCTGCTCCCATGCGTTGAATGGGACCGATTCGTAACAGTAAATGAAGCACTTAGCGGAATGAGGGTTACGTTATCGTATCTAGGTAGAATCTTACGTCATCTGTATGCCCTCTCTACTGCTTTTCGGATAATAACAATAGAAGACACATTTAAGATGGTATTACCACACGATTGTATGGATATAAACATGTTTAATAAAGTAAAAAATGACAGTAAAGAATTAAGAAATGTTATTGAAAATAAATGTGTAAAGAATTGTTGCAATGTTCAAAACCTGGAGTTCATTTAGAACCAATAGATTTGCTACCATATTCTGAAGATACCTCCTTGTGTATTGTACTTGTGTTAACAAAGTATATAAATAGAACATAATCAATTAGGACAACTAACAAATTAATTTTAAATTGTATGAAACCATATAACCACGCATCAAAAGCGACCATAAGTCGATGGATAAAAACAATGCAGGTGCTGATATAAATAAATATAAACCACATAGTACTAGGTCGGCCAGTATCTCAGCAGCTGTGCGAACTGTACATGTTCCAGTTGATAAGATTATGAAAACAGCTGGGTGGTCAAATTAATCAACTTTTAGGAAATATTATTATAAACCTGTTGTTAATTCAGAAAAGGTATGTTTTAGTCATAAAATTTTGCTTATTCATGTTATGAGTGTTGATACGGTACATGTAATAATATTAGTTGATATATCATTAAAGGAGTTACTTAATTGTTACAAAAATTTGTAGAATTGGTTCTTTTGCTGATCGCAATTGTTGCAAGTGTAACATTAAGGCATATGATCTCCAAAATCTCATGGAACTCTCAACATAATTGGTTTAATAAAATTGTCAAATTAAATAAGATTTGGTAAGCCGTAATTTGATTAAGATTTTATTAAAGCAATGTTATGTTGAGAGTTTACATGCCCACCCATATTGTGTCATGTGCACTTGGTTTATCTCTGAAAAGTGATCTCATAGCCACGCATGCGCATCTCATGTAAACTCTCAACATAACATTGATTTAATAAAATCTTAATCAAAGTACGGCTATACCAAGCCTTAATTAATTCATCAATTAATCTAAATTAACTATTGTCTTCTCATCACGTATATGTTTGTGAAACCATGCACCCTCCTCTTTTTTTCAGGCAGTTTTGGAGTGGAGTTTGGAGTCAAATTTTGAGTCATTTTTAAAGTCGATTTTAAATACCATATTTCCCATATATAACAATACAAAACAGACACAAAAAAGGAGCAATGAATTAAAAATAGTTGGAGGTCGTCTCTCCGCAGTTCTAACATAGATGATCCATGATTGAATATATCATTGTTATTTAGATTTGGAAGGCGTCTTACCCGTATAGGTAATTGTGCCTTGTACATATATCCTAATATATTAATATGAATATTAATATTTTATAATTATATTTATATAGGAATTTAATCCTTTGTTTTGAAGATCCAATTATAATGACTATATCAGTTCAATATTGACAAGCGATTCAGTAAAAAAGTATTATCATTTGTAATAAGGAAATCAACCAGTCATGATAATGAGTTTTACTGTCTCAATAATGTCAGGGAGAATAACCTTTGCATTTCAGTGCATTTAGTATCTGACAGATTTATGACTCTTAATTAAGAATGTTTTTGTGTTGTGAGAAATAATTAGTGTGATGATTTCTGTGTTTTTAACTACTGTAATCAGCAGTTGGACATTGATAGGATAAGAGTTAACTTGAAAAAAACAATTATAGAATATTTTGGTTAGTGTAAACTATATTTTTATTCATTGACATATGCATATGCATATCTGTGTTGATATATCATACTACATGTAATAAAAGTTAAATAGTTGTACATCGATGATCCACTAGAGTGATAATTAAATATTACAGCATATACCATAATAAGTCGGATTTTCTGTTCTCATTAGCCATCCTAGTTTGACCAACCATTGATTCATTACTCCTTTGTGTCTGTTTTGCATTGTTATATATGGGCAATATTGAATTTAAAATCGACTCCAAAAATGACTCCAAATTTGATTCCAATAATGACTCCAAAACTTACTCCAAACTCCACTCTAACAGAAACTCCAGACTCCACTCCATGTTTTACAATATGCCGTTTTTCATGTCAGTAGAACATCATTTTTTTTTCACACATCAGGTAGATCTAACAAAAACATTTTGATTGATACATGAAGCCAAAACAGTTGTTCCACTAATTTGCTTTTAAATGGCTCTGTCTGTCTACTAAGTATTTGAGGGTACTAAAAGTAGTTGAAAGATTGAGGAGTAAAACAGACAAAACACTCAACTGATGGTACACAAGAAACATGAATGAGACCGTTGAAAATAACAAGATTTGTAAGACAACTTGATCCAACATTTCATAGGAAAGCTTTTGATTTAAATTAGAAGACTTTAAAGATACCAAAGGGGCAATCAGAAACCGTATATCAATGAACAGAGAAATAACACAATGGCCAATAGAAAAAAATACAAAAGGACAAACAACGATCGACAAAACATACATATAAAACTAAATATTGAGTAACACGACCCCCTCCGGGGATGAACTCAGGTGCGTCCGAAGTGGCACCCGTCGTGTTAATCTAGTTACAAACCCGATAATAAGTCGTGAATGAGGAAAGGATAGGGACGTGTTTACAACAAATGTATTGGAGCATACCCGTGGTCATTTGTGAAACAGATATTCCGTAGCGGTCAACCACGTCATGGTGGTGATCGTAAAATTTTCGAAGTGACGACTTCAACTTTAACATTGTTTCAGTAGCTTCATTGTTAGCAGCAACGCTCTATCAATGAAATCATAATAGGAACCACAAGCACTGGAATATCGTATCATCTGAGAGATATATACT
Organism: Gigantidas platifrons; assembly: GCA_002080005.1. Classification (NCBI taxonomy): domain Eukaryota; kingdom Metazoa; phylum Mollusca; class Bivalvia; order Mytilida; family Modiolidae; genus Gigantidas; species Gigantidas platifrons. The sequence continues at coordinate 131,730 of MJUT01008101.1, forward strand.
CCATATGCTGGTGCTGCTGGAATGTTGCTACATATAAATGGAAAATTCACAATGTGAAAATTGAAATGATTTCTTTTGTCGTAAGGTTTCGTTCTTAAGAGACCCTCACTGTCGATTTCGAGGTGTAGGTCAAGGTATGAAGCAGACCTATCTGTATCTGTGGTAGTCTTTATTTCAAAGTCAATGGGATAGATTCGATCAACAAAATCACCAAACCTAGAATTATTTAGTGAAAGGACATCATCTATATAGCGGAACGTGAAATTAAAGCATCGGGCTATCTTCGTTTAGTTTTTCTTGAGAACCCCTGTATGAAGTCTGCCTCATACGAATAAATGAACAAGTCGGCGAGAAGAGGAGCACAGCTTGTACCCATAGGTATGCCGACTGTTTGTTGAAAAACAAGTCCACCAAACATAAAAATGTGTTGTCAATCAAAAACTCGAGCAAGCTCCTGTGGGTTCCACTGGTGCGGTTGATTCAGATTTGCCTAATTCGGTGCAAGTGCAAATTCCATCCAATGTGTTTCGACATTCCATTTCTGAGAAAAGTGATTTACAGTTGTCAAAATGATATAATAGATCATGGTATACAAAACCCCACAAAACAGATTTCAAATCATGCATTAATTCTAAAAGTATTGTTATCAGCAAGCTATAGCAGAAGAATGCAAGAGAGCGACAAACGATGGAATACAATACTAAGTTTTGCTCCTGATTGCGAGGTTAAAAAAATATACACTTTATTTCCAAAATCAAAGCATTGGGTGCCGGGTAACAGAGATACAAAAAGATGACACGGATGATTTCTTGGTGCATTATCTTACCCATGTACAAAGTGAAAAATAGTTTGAAAGGATTTTAAAAAGAGTTTGCAGATACCAAAACTACAACAGGGTTATCAATAATGTTAGAGAATACCAAAGGGGCAATTAAAAATAGACACTCCAGAGAACCTGGTAACATAGGGCACATAATACGAAGAAAAACAAAACAAAAGCACAAACAATATGTGATGGACACCACTACACGTAAACAAATACAAATAAGGTCCTCCAACTGGAGGTAAAAACGAACCGAATATCGATTTTATGCGGATATCGTCACGGACATCACAACACGAAACTCAGAACGTAGACACATGGTAAGACACTATAAGAAATAACAGAACTTGCAAATGAAAAAAGCATAAGTTTACAAATCTGAGACAGATTGAAGAATTTTTTGTTTGTTTGAGGGCGTTCAACGCCACTTTCAACAATATTTCAGCTATATCGTGGCGGTCAGTTTCATTGGTGGAGGAAACCGGATGACCCGGTGAAAACCACCGACCTGTCGAAATCAATAAGAAACTTCATCAAATAATGCCGTACACCTGGCCCTGATCGTGATTTGAACTCACAACATCAGTGGTGATATGCATTGGTGTCATAGGTAGTGGTCAATCTAATTACCATACGATCACGTCCAAGACGGCCCCAATACATTTTTGATTACGATCTAAATAGTAGATCTTATTTAATGTCTTGAAAAAGATACCTAATTGAGACAAAGTATAAATTAGCATAGTTCTAAACAATTTACAAATTACACTGAGTTGTCATGTTACGGCTTTAATATGAATAGTATGTAATATTTTGAGAGAAAAA